>CM068346.1:43975024-44147524 GCA_034769755.1 Odontamblyopus lacepedii
AAACAGTATTTTAGTAGTTACTTGCAGTTTGAAGTGGAGTGAAGACGCTAAATGTCCCTTCCTCTTACTGTTTTTTAGGCCGTGTATTTTACTAATTTAAGTTACTGTTTTTCTATTTGTTGTACTCGTGTTGACATTTTAAAAGCCTAAACAGGGACGGGGGCTGCAGATGAGCCTTACGTACATTACATCTGTTACCTGTTTAGTGGCAATGTTTTTGTACAGTTCCTGACAAATAAACTTATAAATAAATAAAATAAATCCTAGAAATGTGTTAGGAAAGTCAAGAATGTCACTGGAACTGCTGCAAACTGTTTAAAATGAACCAGTTCAGTTTTCTTTAAGTTTCTTTAAGTCAGAAAAATCAGGCACAGAGAGTTTAAGATGCAAAGGCGCCACCTACAGGCGCAAAGAGGACAGTGAAGCTGCTTAAAATGGCAGTGGATCAGAATTTAAATTAAAATTAATCTTTAATCTGAGGTTTTTCTGGATTATATTAATGACATCGCTCAGTGGACCGAGGCATTTTGAGCTCTCGAGATGGAAACGGCCTTAAAACGCAGCGACGCTCATGTGAAAAGAACAAAACGCAACACAAATGTTCACGTCTGAATTCTGGGACGGTGCGAAACGTCGTAAGAAGAGAATCTACCTCTTCGATTTCTTCGATGGCGTCTTTGATGAGTCCCGCCTCCCCGGACACGACGGCCAACAGAGCCGCTTTGTTATCTGAGGACGAGCGGCAGAAATACAGAAGTGTGACAGTAAAGTGCATCAAAATACTTCAGATTTGAACCTTAAAACCAGCACAGACCTTTAGGCAGAGACTCGACGCGATCACAGGCCGACCACACCGTCCCTGTAGACGTCAGCTGCTCCTGGCTCAAACTACACAACAAAACTCAGATCAACTATTGGAGTTTTCTAACATTTCCCATGTTTACATGAGAATTTATTCCGAATAAAAATCATTTAAGTCTGACTAAAATTAATTCTGCTTTTTAAAAGACGATATAACTTAATTCTCAGGTAAGAGGGGGTTTACTCCGATTTTAAAGCCAAATTAATTTCTTCCTCGATCATGTAAACGTTTATTCTTCTTCAAAATAACAGTCGATTATCACGACGGCAAGAAGTGCCGCCATGTTGAGTTGCGCAGCTTCAGGTCGATGCTTTTCTACGGCAAAATCCCTGTGGAAAAGTGTGTCATGTTTTTGAGCAGCTTCATAAATCTGCCCCAACACCAAATCTACATCCAACAAGGAGCAAAGAACAGATTCTGTCCATGAAGAATTTATCCACAACGATCGAGGGAAGAAAGACGAAAACTTAAAGGAAACGACGACGAGCATCAGTGAAACGACTGAGCAGCACTAACGTTCTGGTCCTGGAGGAAACAGAAGGAACTTGAATTGAAATTAAAATGAAAAATCAGTTTTGTGATGTCGATATTCACACAGACTGAGAGATTTGTGCAGTTTAAACGGTCGACATTTAATCTGTGAACATCTACAGCAAGATTTGGTGTTGGGGCAGATTTATGAAGCTGCTCAAAAATATGTGACACTTTTCCACAGGGATTTTGCCGTAGAAAAGCATCGATCGGAAGTTGCGCTTCAGACTTTTATCCACTGCTCTTTGGATTCGCAAATCCTTCCCCGACCCCCAGACGTTGAAGCAGAATTAAATAAAGGTGATTCAACAAATTTTCCATGTAAACCTCAATTCAGAATTATTATTTCTATGTAAACTCGAAGGAGAAGATTTTAATTCACAACAATTAATCTGAAATGAATAAACGTCAGGTAAACAGGCCCATCGCTACATCGCTAACGGCAAAACTGGTTAATTGTACTTAAACTGGTTCTGACGAGTTTTTCTGTTTTTCTAATTAGACTTTTTTCAGGACACTGCCTGTGGTAAATATTTATCTTCGTTTTACATCAGTTAAGTTGCCGTTTGTGAAAAAAAAGTTGGAAAGAAAAGTTCAGAAATACAGGAGGTGGTGGAGGGTTTTAACTTCTAACACCATAACAATGCCGAAAATTTGAAAATTCCATCCAAAACACGGAGACAATTTATGCACAATGAAGTCATTTTTACGACACATTAAACCTTACTTTGGCCAAATAAAACAGCCGTCATTTGTTTTCATTAAGTTAATTAAACTATTGTGTAATTTAGACGTGTTCTGGCTCTTATTATCATGACGGTTTCTAGGTAACAGTTAAATATTTGCTGATTTCGCGTGCGCACCTCTCCAGCGGTGTACTGATGATGACGTCTAAGAGCTGAGTGAGTCCCTCTAAAACCTCCACCGTGGCGTCTCGGACCTGCCGCCTCAGAGTCACTCCTGGAATTACAGAGAATCATTGTTGTTATTACACATTTATATTCCACAAGTTTGTTTTTACAGAACCTAAAGGTGCACTGTGTAACTTTTTTGGCTGTGGGTCCTTTACCTTCCTGTTTCTACACAGCCAAAACCGGAGGGGTCAAATTTTAGGGTTGTTTTTGTCACAAAAAGTGTAATTTTAACTTATTAAAAACGATGATGTAGCAGAAAAACTGCGACGTGAAGCAAATAAATCTGGCTCTTACCTTGACTCTTCGGGAGCCAGTAATAGACGGTGGACAAAGCGAGGACACTTTTCAAAATAGAGTCCGAAATCTTCTCTCCATCCTGAAATAAACAAAAGAAAGTCTTAGTTTGTCTCTTTCTTATTAAAAAAAACAAACATTGTAGAGGATGAATGTGAAAGGCTTTTACCTGAGCTGAGGGCAGAGGAGGTCTGGAATAGGCCAGGCTGAGCTTTGTGGCTTCTTGAGAAACGGCTTTCACTGCTTGACCTAAGGAGAAAAGAATTTGTTAGTTTAGTTTATTAGTTTATTTGACAGGGACAATGCACATAAAAACATTGACCTAGACAAAAGAGGTAATATGTTTGTGCCAGGTTATAGCAATTATGCTAATTTCCACCTGCAGTCCCTGGACAGGTTAATATAAAATAGCAGATATGCCAATAAAATGACATGAAAAACAACTTACAAAATGGTAACTCAGTCCTAGAGATAAGATCAGTCACATTCATACATCACAACCACACGCACTATATACATTTCATATTTCTGTATTCACACAGTTTATTAATGTAATGAAACAAACCTTTTTTTACTGGACATTTGCCATATTAAAAAGCTGCCCTATATCACTTTTCTTTGCCAGAAATGTTCCACAGTGCGGCGTAAAACTCACAATCAAAAGGTTTACTCAAATACCTCGAAAAACACACGTTATTATCACAGTGAGCAGATACGCCTCTCCACTGATCTGACCTGTAACTTCTTAGCCTGAGTCACCATGGAGACAGAAACATTTTGCGCTACACTGCGGCACATTTCAGGCAAAGCAAAAGCATCTTCATGACAAGCAGACAGCGGCTCCTCCACCTACAAAGTGTTTTTATAGCACTTTTCTAATCTTAAAGGCAAAATATTACACAAACTTGACTCTTATACCGAGACTGTATCATCACATTAAACAACACAATATATTTTGATATTTCTGCACATCCCTAATTTTTTGGTACATTTTGCTAAATTAATTTGTTACAGCTTCAGTTTTGCTGCTTGTTTAGAGGAAGGAAACTCGTTTATGTGACACATTTCACATTTTCACTGTTTTGAGGATTAAAATGGGCGTGTTTCAAATTCACTTTGTACAAGAAATGGCTTAAAAAAAGATTGATTTAGCCATTGAACTGTAGCGAATCGATTTGAAATATATCGTATTGAATAAAAAGTGCACTGTATCAAGATAAGTATCGTATCGTGGCCTATGTATCGAGATAATGTCTTAACAATACCCAGCCCTAACTAAGCTATGTTCTAATGTTGTTTTCATCACAAACAGACCTGGAGTTGTGTTTTGTTTCATTCACACATATTTGAGCAACACGTTATTACTATTTATTACTGTCTACATCTCCAAAGCTCAAAACGCTCTATAAGTGTTTGTGATGAGGAAACAACATTAATATAACACGGATCAGAGAACAGTGTGTAATATGGCCCCATTAAACGCTGTGGAACGATATGAAAGTGTCTTGCCCAAGGACAAAGTGACAAAACACTGACTTTAGTGGATTTTGAACGGTTCAAGTTGGGTTTATAAAGAGAATATCCATCTGAGACACTGTTCAGACAGGATGAAAATGAACTGTAAAATGACACGTTAAATTATATAAATATACAATACTAACTCAGGGTTTCCCAGAAGTTGGAGAGGTTAAATTCGGCTTCATCTTCGTTTGACTCTCCATCTGTCAACAACACACGCCACAGTTTTATTTACACTGGTTTAGAAGCGTGACGCATCTTGCTAATATATTGCTAACGATAACGCGACTACCGTTTACAATTTGCAGGTTTTTACCTCTGACTTTGTCTCTAATACACTGGATGGAGTTGAGCAGGTTCCGTAATGTCACGCACAAATCCCCGTCGCTGTTTTGGGCGCTCATTATTGCGGAGTTTGTAGAAATGTGGCAGATGAGGCATGTGGCGTGTTGTGGAACTGTAGAGGAACGGAAGTACAGCGGCGGACCGTTTTAGCAGAAGGACCACATCCGGTGAGCGAAATATTTGTGTTTGGCCATAGAATTATAATAAAATGTAATATTATAAAATCTAATAAGATTAAATCTAATATAATAAAATAACTATAATAAAATAAATTATATTAAAATAAAAATACATGTTTTTTATTATAGAGCCTAGTGTTTGGCGCTCTCTGCTGGCGAAAATACGGTATTACAGACAGGTCATACGAAGTAAAAATGGAAATAAATTAGAATAAAAAATACGTTATTTACGCCGAGAGAAGATTATATTTGTTTCAGCTAAGAATTGCAGACAAGTAGACAATAATGAATGACTATAGGCTACATATACAGTGACCATTCGTCCCTATTTCCCCGGGACAGTCCCAGTTTTTAACCCTGTGCCCCCCTGTCCCAGCAGATTTATCCAAAACGAGTGATTTGTTCCAGTTTTATACAAGAAATGTCCCAGTGTCCCTATTTTAGACCAGTTTGATACCGGACAAACGTAAAGAGAGGCATGAATTGTCATTTGTTTGGGTAACATACAGAAAAGTTGCTTAAAATGGACCAAAACACAAAGAAAATGTGACTATATTTTTCTTACGTACATCTTTCACAATTTTATTATTACCACGCTAAACCAAAAGTGTCCCAGTTTTTAATATTGAAATTCTGGTCACCCTAACTACATATTCAGTAAAGATATCCAGTAATTATATTGTAATGAAGAAAAAAAAAGTCTAAATAAATAAAAAATAAAGATGAGAGAGACAAATCTCACCACATGAGTTATCAATCTTACATTTAAAGGCCCAATATTACACAAAATTGACACTCATAAGATTTAAGCCGTGGATAATGTTGTTTTATCATCAAAAAACATACGTGGAGTTGTGTTTAGTTTCGTTCACATGTTAATGAGGTATATTTTATTTGTCCGTCTACGTCTCTGACAGTTTAAGGGCTGAAATGATGCAAGTGACTCTAGTGAAGGTGTGTGGAGTTTAAAAACACAGTGGAGCACTTCCTGTATCACCGCATGACATCACGAGGTGGAACAGCACAGTTTTCTGTATTTTAGCAAGACACAAAAACCGAGACTCTTAATATAATCAGAGTTTTCTTTTCAAACTGAGTCCAGACGCCGCAGAGAAAAACTCCAGAATCATTTGGAGGAACTTGGGACGAGAGTCTGAGTCTGTTTACACATCCTCTACTCCTCCTCCCTCTCTCCCGCTTTCCTCTCCTCCTCCTCTCCTTTTCTTCTCCTCTCTCCTTCTATTTCTCCTTACCCTCTTCCTCCTTTCCCCCCTCTCCCTCTTCTCCTCTCCTCCTCCTCTTCTCCTCTCCTCCTTTTCTCTTCTCCTCCTCTTCTACTCCTCTTTTCATCTTCTCCTCTCCTCCTCTTCTTCTCTTCTCTTCTCCTCCTCCTCTTCTCCTCCTCCTCTTCTACTCCTCTTCTCATCTCTTCTCCTCCTCCTCTTCTCCTCCTCCTCTTCTCCTCCTCTTCTCATCTTCTCCTCTCCTCCTTTCCTCCTCTCCTCCTTCTCTTTCCTCCTCCTCCTCCTCTCCTCCTTCTCTTCCCTCCTCCTCCTCTCCTCCTTCTCTTTCCTCCTCCTCCTCTCCTCCTCTTCTCATCTCTTCTCCTCCTCCTCTTCTCCTCCTCCTCTTCTCATCTTCTCCTCTCCTCCTCTTCTCCTCTTCTCCTCTTCTCCTCCTGTTCCTTTTCCTCCTTTCCTCCTCTTCTCCTCTCCTCCTTCTCTCCCCTCTTTTCATTCTCCTCTCCTCCTTCTCTTTCCTCCTCTTCCTCCTCCTCCTCTCCTCCTTCTCTTTCCTCCTCCTCCTCCTCCTCTCCTCCTCTTCTCTTCTTCTCCTCTTCTCCTCCTGTTCCTTTTCTTCCTTTCCTCCTCTTCTCCTCTCCTCCTTCTCTTCACTCCTCTTTTCATCCTCCTCTCCTCCTTCTCTTTCCTTCTCCTCCTCCTCTCCTCCTACTCTTCTCATCTTCTCCTCTCCTCCTCTTCTCCTCTTCTCTTCTTCTCCTCCTCTTTTCATCTTCTCCTCTCCTCCTCTTCTACTCCTCTTCTCATCTCTTCTCCTCCTCCTCTTCTCCTCCTCTTCTCATCTTCTCCTCTTCTCTTCTTCTCCTCTTCTCCTCCTGTTCCTTTTCCTCTTTTCCTCCTCTTCTCCTCCTCCTCCTTCTCTTTCCTCCTCTTCTCCTCTCCTCCTTCTCTTTCCTCCTCCTCCTCCTCTCCTCCTTCTCTTTCCTCCTCCTCCTCCTCCTCTCCTCCTTCTCTTTCCTCCTCCTCTCCTCCTCTTCTCCTCAGACGCAGTAGCGTGTTTCTCTCTTCTCTCCGTCTGCTGCAGTGACACAGAGTTTAAAGAATCAGATTCTGTCGTTCATCTGATCCCGACTCAAACACAGAAATGTTCCGTGAAGCGGCTTTAGGAGGGAACAGGAGCCTCTGTGTTTCCGCTGTTTCCTCCTCAGACCTGGACTTTTGTTTCATTCACAGAAAAAAAACGTTTACAAAAAAAAACTAAATCCTTCTCAAATTTTAATCCCACATCTGTTCGACAGCGTTGCTATGGCGATACTTTTACTCGTCTTGATTTTTCTGGTTTAGTTCCCGCGGCTTTGCAAAGAGCGAGGGAGAAGGAAGGAAAAATGGAACAAAAGAAGAAGAAAATATCCTGTTACTAGAATAATTTGATCTATAGTAATAAAACTTTTTGGAAAGTCAGGATTTTATCACGTTTCTCTCAGGTTCTTCCTCTTGTTTTCAGGTTTATTCTCTTTTTACTTGCTCAGAACTGGTTGTATCGTCTCAAAAATGTCCCGTATTTTTCTTTAACGACTCGACTTCGACATAAACAAACTTAAAACAAGTTCATGTTCAGCACGAATGGATGAACTCTGATCATGTCAGACTGATTCAAACACTTCTGTTCAGAATTTAGCATCTTTGAATTTATCATCAGGCCGTTCACACTCATCATGAACCTGTTTTGAGTTTGTTTATCGAGAATTTAGCAGAATTTAAAGCGTTTTATCTCAAATTTAGCGCCTGAGAACTCATTTCCAGCCCCTGAACTCTCACAGAGACGCTTCACTCTCGTCTAGAGGTCGTTTAGTGAAATGATCTCGCTGCAGGAACAGATCATTTCACTACTTTTCAGTCGTGTTCGGATCGATTTAAGCGTTCAGATCTTACATTTTAGCGGAGCTTTTTCGCCGTGTGAACGGTGATGTTTTAAGACACGAATGAAGCTCAAATACATGTGGAAAAATCAGTCACAGGACTTTAAACAGCTGTAATTCTGTAGTTTGCTTTAGAAACACAGAACCATCAGTGACAGTAAGTGTCCAGCAGAGGGAGACATTTGCCCCTCAGGTTTCTGCCCCTGTCCCTGTGGAAAACTGCTCCAGAAAAGGACAAATGTTTGAAATGTCGACATGAGGCGATTTTCTGAGCTACGACTCAGTTCTGACGCCGTTTCCTCGTCGCAAACAGACCTGGAGTCGTGTTTTGGTTCCTTCACAAATGTTTAACACATAAACCCTGAACATTTAGGCTGTTCCACCTTGTGATGTCATCGTGTGGTGATACAGGAAGTGCTCCACTGTGTTTTTAAACTCTATAAACCTTCACTAGAATCATCTGGATGATTTCAGACCAGCACTGCAAAAAAGGCCTATCAAAAATAAGAAAAAATTAAAGCCGCTCGCGGCAATGATGGCCCTCGCCCCGGCGCGCACGCCCCTCCCAGGCAACCGCTGAGGTCTTGTGACCGCCCTGACACGACTCTCTCCTCCCGACAGCTCGTCACCCAGAAAACCTACATAGGGCACCTTTAATATTTGAAAATGGGAACGATCTAGAGCCAAATTATAGAAACTAGGCCACAGGTCACATGACTTTTATAATCAAGAGCACTGTCAGACTAAGACTGCATAAAAACAGACCCTCCACCAGAAAAGTTACATAGTGCGCCTTTAAACATATTTTGGGGGGGAGTATTTGCGCCCCTTGTGGCCAACCATGGAAAATACCCCATATGCATAATGTATTATTTGGTCGGAGACACGCATAGAATTTAATCCCCAAATCTGGTACAAATCTGATCATGGTGACGTTTCATGTCTGGATAGGGGGCGCTATAGAGTAACTTTTCATATACTTTATAGTTTATTATATTCAGTCCATGTTCAAGCTTTAGTGATTCAAACTTCAGCACAATCAGACAAAGTCTGTGCATGTAATAATTTTTGAACTATTTATTGGGGGAGTCTTTGCGCCCCTGCTGGCCAACAGTAAAAAATGCACCATGACCATAATATATTTTTTTGCTTGTAAACATGCATAGAATTTAATCCCCAAATTTGGTACAAATCCGATAATGTTGACGTCTCACATATATGGTGGGTGGCGCTATAGAGTTCAGTTTTATCAGATTTCATATTTCAAAGAGTTTTGCAAAGACGCAGTCAAAACAGTGGCAAATTTTTGTATCAAATATGGCCGACTTCCTGTTGTTCATAGGGCGGTGTGACAATGACATTTTGTGTTTGTCGTCTTGTTTTCTATCACTGTCCTGAATTTTGTCGGCCTACACCAAATATGCTTTTCAGCTTCCAATAGGCTTTCAATTTTGGCCTTTTCTAGGGGGCGCTGTCGAGTGGGGGAACTTTGGGCATTGTCGCGATGCCCATTTTGTAACATTTTTCGCCGGACCATTGATCTGATACCCCCATGTGAGACTTATCGTCGATGTTTAGGCCCTCAAAATTGCGATCGTTTGCAAGGAAAAATAATCATAATAATAATAGAGCGTAAGAAACTGAGGAAGAACAATACCCCTCGCCAGTAACTTTGTTACTGGCGAGGGCCAAGTAAAGCCGCTCGCAGCGATGATGGGGTCATAATAGGGAATATGAAAATCGGTACAAGAACTGACTTCACAATCACAATAATCTTTTTGCTGTTGACAGTGAACACATTTTAACAAAGAAGGAATGTGTTTTGCTGGTTTGAAACACTCATAACACGGAACAAGGAACAAGGAACAAGACAAAATAAAAGATAGTAATAGTTATGAATTAGGGCATGACTATCAACATACATGATAACCTGTGTGCTGAACAGTCAGTATGTATCCAGCCACACCTATGAGGAAAATCAACACGCAGATTCATCCAGAAGCACGAACAGAAAGAGATGCACAATTACACACACCAAGATGTGTCATTTTCCATGTGTGTGAGAATTAACTCCACTTAGAGCGACTTTTTCCCTCGTTATAAACACACACAGTCAGAGGAGTCGACCATCTTGACTCACTTCACTCTTTGGCAAAGTTTGGCTCCATCAAAATGGACGGAGCGCATGAGTTTGGGGAAAACAAAGTTCCTGTTGGACACTCGTTTTGCTCCCGTCATCACACAGCGTGAGTGTGACGTAGGATAAAGCCGCAGAAATGTACGGAAACCTCTATGTCTGCACTTTCAGAGGGGAAAAGGACGTTTCTGTCTTTTACACTTAGAAAGTTCTGCGGTTATAGAAACATATTCCTCTGTGTCGTGTACGATACTGTAGGTGTTGGAGGGTTAAAGTTGCGCAGCAGAATTTTGGGGCCGTCTGTGAAAGTGCAGGAGGCTGGGGAAAGGTTGGATGAAGCTGGAGCAGGAGATCGAGGTCGTCATGTGCAGTGTGTGCAACATTTTCATTTTGCAGACTTTGGTTTTGATTTAATTTTCTTTCTTTTTTATTGTAGTGTTGTGAGTTGGATAATTCAGAGTTTGTTAAATGATCAATAACAACCACTAATCACCACTTGGTCACATATCGACAAATTGCAGCATCTCCTAAAACTTTAAAATCTTTTAATCTTTCCCTGTCACAAACAGAAGGTTCAGAGAAACTGGACAATTTCAGGCCAAGATCGACTCCAGAAAAGACTTGTTTTGTTTGTTTTGTGCAGTTTAGTTTACAGATATAAAAAACTACATTAAAAAAAGAAATATTTTCTTGAAATAAGCTTAATAATTTTCTATATTTTGCAGTCATTTATTTTCTTTTATTTAACCTTTATTTTACCAGGAAGTCCCTTGAGATTCAGTCTCTTTTTTGAGGGAGACGTGGCCAAGAGGCTTTGACACATAAAATATAAAATCATGAAGACAAAACAAATGTACCGTCAGCTCAAGAATAACACGTGCACTCTGCAGGTCCACCCTCAGAACGCTGCTTTGAAGGAACTGAGGCAGATGTTCCTGCAGCCACAGAGAGTTCGGAGTGTTATTCCACGTCAGGGGAGCGGCAGTGGGAAAGGCAGATTTTCCGAGCTCAGTGTGGATCCTGGGAAAGAAGAAGCCGGTGTGAGGAGCAGAGAAGAAGCCGGTGTTAGGAGCAGAGAAGAAGCCGGTGTGAGGAGCAGAGAAGAAGCCGGTGTGAGGAGCAGAGAAGAAGAAGCCCGTGTGAGAAGGAGAGAAGAAGAAGCCCGTGTGAGGAGCAGAGAAGAAGAAGCCCGTGTGAGGAGCAGAGAAGAAGCCCGTGTGAGGAGCAGAGAAGAAGAAGCCCGTGTGAGGAGTAGAGAAGAAGAAGCCGGTGTGAGGAGCAGAGAAGAAGCCGGTGTGAGGAGCAGAGAAGAAGAAGCCGGTGTGAGGAGCAGAGAAGAAGCCGGTGTGAGGAGCAGAGAAGAAGAAGCCGGTGTGAGGAGCAGAGAAGAAGCCGGTGTGAGGAGCAGAGAAGAAGAAGCCGGTGTGAGGAGCAGAGAAGAAGAAGCCGGTGTGAGGAGCAGAGAAGAAGAAGCCGGTGTGAGGAGCAGAGAAGAAGCCGGTGTGAGGAGCAGAGAAGAAGCCGGTGTGAGGAGCAGAGAAGAAGAAGCCGGTGTGAGGAGCAGAGAAGAAGCCGGTGTGAGGAGCGGAGAAGAAGAAGCCCGTGTGAGGAAGAGAGAAGAAGCCGGTGTGAGGAGCAGAGAAGAAGAAGCCGGTGTGAGGAGGAGAGAAGAAGAAGCCGGTGTGAGGAGCAGAGAAGAAGAAGCCGGTGTGAGGAGCAGAGAAGAAGCCGGTGTGAGGAGCAGAGAAGAAGCCGGTGTGAGGAGCAGAGAAGAAGCCGGTGTGAGGAGCAGAGAAGAAGCCGGTGTGAGGAGCAGAGAAGAAGAAGCCGGTGTGAGGAGCAGAGAAGAAGAAGCCGGTGTGAGGAGCAGAGAAGAAGAAGCCGGTGTGAGGAGCAGAGAAGAAGAAGCCGGTGTGAGGAGCAGAGAAGAAGCCGGTGTTAGGAGCAGAGAAGAAGCCGGTGTGAGGAGCAGAGAAGAAGCCGGTGTGAGGAGCAGAGAAGAAGAAGCTGGTGTGAGGAGCAGAGAAGAAGCCGGTGTGAGGAGCAGAGAAGAAGCCCGTGTGAGGAGCAGAGAAGAAGAAGCCGGTGTGAGGAGCAGAGAAGAACCCGGTGTGAGGAGGAGAGAAGAAGAAGCCGGTGTGAGGAGCAGAGAAGAAGCCGGTGTGAGGAGCAGAGAAGAAGCCCGTGTGAGGAGCAGAGAAGAAGAAGCCGGTGTGAGGAGCAGAGAAGAAGAAGCCGGTGTGAGGAGGAGAGAAGAAGAAGCCGGTGTGAGGAGCAGAGAAGAAGAAGCCGGTGTGAGGAGCAGAGAAGAAGCCGGTGTTAGGAGCAGAGAAGAAGCCGGTGTGAGGAGCAGAGAAGAAGCCCGTGTGAGGAGGAGAGAAGAAGCAGGTGTGAGGAGCAGAGAAGAAGCCGGTGTGAGGAGGAGAGAAGAAGCCGGTGTGAGGAGCAGAGAAGAAACCCGTGTGAGGAGGAGAGAAGAAGCAGGTGTGAGGAGCAGAGAAGAAGCCGGTGTGAGGAGCAGAGAAGAAGAAGCCGGTGTGAGGAGCAGAGAAGAAGAAGCCGGTGTGAGGAGCAGAGAAGAAGAAGCCGGTGTGAGGAGCAGAGAAGAAGAAGCCGGTGTGAGGAGCAGAGAAGAAGAAGCCGGTGTGAGGAGCAGAGAAGAAGCCGGTGTGAGGAGCAGAGAAGAAGCCGGTGTGAGGAGCAGAGAAGAAGCCGGTGTGAGGAGCAGAGAAGAAGCCGGTGTGAGGAGCAGAGAAGAAGAAGCCGGTGTGAGGAGCAGAGAAGAAGCCCGTGTGAGGAGCAGACAGAAGAAGCCGGTGTGAGGAGCAGACAGAAGAAGCCGGTGTGAGGAGGAGAGAAGAAGCCCGTGTGAGGAGCAGACAGAAGAAGCCCGTGTGAGGAGCAGACAGAAGAAGCCGGTGTGAGGAGCGGAGAAGAAGCCGGTGTGAGGAGCGGAGAAGAAGAAGCCGGTGTGAGGAGCAGACAGAAGAAGCCGGTGTGAGGAGCAGACAGAAGAAGCCGGTGTGAGGAGCGGAGAAGAAGAAGCCGGTGTGAGGAGCAGAGAAGAAGCCGGTGTGAGGAGCAGAGAAGAAGCCCGTGTGAGGAAGAGAGAAGAAGCCCGTGTGAGGAGGAGAGAAGAAGCCCGTGTGAGGAAGAGAGAAGAAGCCGGTGTGAGGAGCAGAGAAGAAGAAGCCGGTGTGAGGAGGAGAGAAGAAGAAGCCGGTGTGAGGAGCAGACAGAAGAAGCCCGTGTGAGGAGCAGAGAAGAAGCCGGTGTGAGGAGGAGAGAAGAAGAAGCCGGTGTGAGGAGCAGACAGAAGAAGCCGGCGTGAGGAGTGTGAGTTGTTCCCAGGGGAGACAGGAGACGGCAGTAGGGTGAGAGCAGTTTACCCAGGACGGCCTTGCGGATGAAGATGAACCAGTGCCTTTGTCTCCTGAAACATCCCAAGTAGCAAGAAGGTTCTGGGTTCGATCCCCGGGCATTTCTGTGTGGAGTTTGCATGTTCTCCCTGTGCTACACCCCTGTGAACTGAAATCAAGGGGCGTGACGTTGCCCGGTGCTCGGCCGGGTTCAGTCTGAGAGGACAGTGTGGGTTCAGCGCCTGCAGGGGACTGGGCGGAGAGCTGCTGCCCCCACGACCCCACCGGATAAAGCAGAAGAAGATGGACGGATAAACGAGGCTGCACCGGGATTAAAAACAATGAAAAGTGAGTCTAAAAACGTTTTGAGGCGACTGCAGAAGCTGAAGCTCGTCATGAGAAAGTTCTTCTTGTTCAGTCGTTAACTTCACCTGGATTTAACACCAAAATGTCCCCGGGGTCCATCACAGAGGACGTGTTACAAAATCATCAATAAAAATATAATAATGAAATGAGCTAAATCTAAACACATTTCATTTACCTCACAAAAAAATCACAAAAATATATATACACTGTTAAAAGGCCTATCAAAAATAAGAAAAAATACCAATTTTGAGGTAAAAATGCCCTATTTTAAGTGAAATTTTCTGCCAGTGCAGGAAGAAATTTTCACTTACCAAGTTTTCTTCAAACAAGACGAAATCTGAATCTTGTTCTAAGCAGAAAACACGAGTTTCAAGTATTTATGGACAGATTTTTCCCCTTATTGGTTTGAGAAGGAAGTTAAAGAGGCTTAACCTGGACTGAGTTAATATAAAAAGTGCTTAGAATAAGTTGTAATATCGAGATAAGATAAATCAGGATGAATATCTTGAAACAGGTAAAAAAAACTCATCTTATTAAGTAAAAAAATCTTAAAATTGATCTTTTAAGATGAATCTGCTTAATTCAAGTCAGTTTAACTATGCTAGAAAATCCTTTTTTGTAGTGTATATTGCTAAACACTTTTTTCCAGTCCAGTTACTTTGCTAAACAAACTTCCTTTCAACAACATAATAAGAAATATCAGCGTTTAAAGCTGCACTGCGTCATTTTCCTGGTCGAGGTCCATCGCTCAGTCGTTTTAAACTTTCGGCACAGCAGGAGTTAACTCAGCGAGTACGTTCTGGGCAGGGCTCCGCTCTATTTAAACCTGTCAGCACGAAGCAGAGCAGCACTTTACTACCAAACACACACATACAGTACTGCTACTACTACACACACAGTACTGCTACTACTACACACACAGTACTGCTACTACTACACACACAGTACTGCTACTACTACACACACAGTACTGCTACTACTACACACACAGTACTGCTACTACTACACACACAGTACTGCTACTACTACACACACAGTACTGCTACTACTACTACTACACACAGTACTGCAACTACTACACACACAGTACTGCTACTACTACACACACAGTACTGCTACTACTACACACACAGTACTGCTACTACTACACACACAGTACTGCAACTACTACTACACACACAGTACTGCAACTACTACAGGAGCTGAACATCACCATGTATCCTCCAAAGTCTCCCAGTGAGTACAACTACAACTACTGCTACTAATACTAATACTAATACTAATACTAATACTAATACTAATACTAATACTAATACTAATACTAATACTAATACTGCTACTAATACTAATACTAATACTAATACTAATACTAATACTGCTACTAATACTAATACTAATACTAATACTAATACTGCTACTCATACTAATACTAATACTAATACTAATACTAATACTCATACTAATACTAATACTAATACTGCTACTCATACTAATACTAATACTAATACTAATACTAATACTAATACTAATACTAATACTAATACTAAGTGCTAATGCTACTAATGCTGGTGCTGGTACGGCGCTGCTGGTGCTAATGCTGGTGCTGGTGCTAATATGCTGGTGCTGGTACTAATACTAATAATTGCACTGGTGCTGGTGCTGGTACTAATACCAATACCAATACTAACTGGTGCTGGTGCTAATGCTGGTGCTGGTGGCAACACTGGTGCTACTAATACCAATACTGGCAATGCTACCAATACTGCTACTAATACTAATACTAATACTAATACTAATACTAATACTGCTACTAATACTGCTACTAATACTAATACTAATACTAATACTAATACTAATACTAATACTGCTACTAATACTAATACTAATACTAATACTAATACTGCTACTAATACTAATACTAATACTAATACTAATACTAATACTGCTACTAATACTAATACTAATACTAATACTGCTACTAATACTAATACTGCTACTAATACTAATACTAATACTAATACTAATACTGCTACTAATACTAATACTAATACTAATACTAATACTAATAATACAGGCAAATTGGCAAATATAAAAAAATATGAGTTTCTGTTGAACTTTTCCACATATTTCCAGTGTCAGGAGCATAAATCTGTGTTTAACATTTATATGAAGCATTTTTAGTGTAAAATGTCATGTGGTGCGACTGAGAATAACCTGAAAATAGTTTTATTTTCCTAAACATGGTTGTTATATTAATCTAAGTTGTGAGTAATATGAAGTGTAGAGAAACAAACTGTTTTTTAATGATTTTTAATGCATATTGATATTTTCTTTTCCTCCATTATGACGTCACCTGTTTGTGTTTAATGAACAAACTACTGCCCTGGAAAATGCATCAAATGGAGAAAAATGCCTAAAGAACCGTTCACCCAAGTCGACTTTGTCTGTTATTAAACTCCAGCCATAGAATTCCTGCTGTTATTAGTCGCACCACATGATGCACGGTCGCACCACATGACATTTGAACACTTTAAGCACAAAAAACATGCAGAAGAACTCAGGATTTATTTAAAAAAAAAAAAAAAAGATTTGGTTCCCTGGAGGTCAGAGGTGCTACAGAAATGTGCTGAATTATTATGAAATCTGAACTTTTTTAACTGAGGAAAGTGGAACTGGACAGAAAATGTAGCTTTTTGTGAGTTTTAACTCATGTTTCCTCCTCAAAAACAGACCTGGAGTTGTGTTTGTTTCATTCACATGTTTGAGTAACTCTTTATTATTAGTCTGTCAAAATAACCTACAGTATAATATGGGCCCTTTAAGTTAGAAAATGTGAAATATTTATCCTGAGGTGACCCAAATAATGTTTAAAAGAGAATTAAACCCACAAGAATGCATAATACGTGATCTTTAATTACGTCTAATTGCAGCTCATTAGAACTTATTAGAAACTATTGCCTGAGGACCAGTTTTGTGCTGCACATAAACAGAACAGACAAGGACAGAACAACACAAAATACAATAGAAACACAATACAACTGCTAAAAGACAAAGAAAACAATAAGATGTACATGTCACTTGTTAAAACTCAGTGAAAAAACGTAAGTTTTTAGGCAGAAACAGAAAATACTCGGTCCCCACAAAGCTCGAGTTGAGTGTTTGGGACAGAGCTGGAGACGACTCCATCAAATACAAACCTGCTTTAGTTTTTAAGAAATGAACGATTCTTTTACAGGTCAAACTGGGGTCAGACCCGCAGGAAGCTTCAAAATGCTCGAAAACGCCCAAAATGGAGTCAATCGTTTGTGCTGCAAATTGTGAAATAGCCTCAAAACAGCAGAAAATGATAGAAAACGTTTGGATTTGGTTTGTGCTGTTTTGTGCTGTGACATTTGTGCGAGTTTATTTTAGTGCTGTCAAAGGATTTTAATCAGACTTTGATTTTGATTCATCACTATTAATCGCAGTTAATTATTCTTCAAAAAAAGACCCAAATATTTGGACAAAAATGCAGTTTATTTTCAAAAAGCGATGATATTGACATGTTTCTATCGCTGTAGTTTTGTTGCCGTTGTTTGTCGTGCTTCATGTTCGGTTTGTTGCAGTATTGTCGTTTCTGCCGCTGAATCAAACCCGTGTTTCCCTTTAAGACGGTGTGTTAAACTTGTGCTTCTGTGGACAGAGAGTTCATCACTGCGACATCTGCAAACTGCCTTAGTTTATCTAAAGTCCCGTGGGGCAGTTTTTTGCAGAGAAATTTGCCCTGAGGCCCAGTCACCGTCTCACCTGTCGTCTTCACATCCGTATGGACCTGATCACTGACCTAATCACCTGCACCGCCTTCAGGACCATCCGCACTTTAACAGAGGAGCGTTCACAATAAACTGTGGGATTAATCTGTCTATTTCTAAAATGATTAACTATTATTTCTGTTGTAATTATGTGACGTCATTTCCACACATTTGAGGGCAGCAACTTTAGTAAAACTCCACAAAACTAGAGAAGAGAAACGACCTGAGGCTGTGGAAAAGTCTGTGTTATTCTATAAAATATGACTCAAAAGCAAATGACTAAAGACTGAGACAGACTTTTCCTCAGCCTCAGGTCGTTTCTCTTCTCTAGTTTGGTGGAGTTTGTCTCCATCAGCTGAGCAGAAATGACGTCCTATAATTACCACAGAAATAATAATGAATCATTTTAGAAATAAACTCACACAAATGAAACTGTCACAGCTGGTTTTAGTCCTGATTTAGACCTGGTTTCAGTCCTGATTTAGACCTGGTTTTAGTCCTGATTTAGACCTGGTTTTAGTCCTGATTTAGACCTGGTTTTAGTCCTAATTTAGACCTGGTTTTAGTCCTGATTTAGACCTGGTTTTAGTCCTGATTTAGACCTGGTTTTAGTCCTGATTTAGACCTGGTTTTAGTCCTGATTTAGACCTGGTTTTAGTCCTGATTTAGACCGGGTCTCTAACTCCAGTCTTACTCGGGGTTTTCAGCCAGTTTATTCTCGTCTGTACAGAAGCTTTTAAAACTCTTTTTACATTATGTACATGAATCGTCCACAGCTGAAACTGGAAAAACTAACACAGAATTATTTCATGTTTTGTTTTTGAAATAATAAAAAAGTCAAAACTCCCCAAAAAAGTCCGAGCGAAGCCTCAAATCCCCCAGATCCATTTCCACTGCTCGGCTCATTCTAGACTTTGAGGAATAATGTGTTTAATGCAGCTTTGGCACATTTGTTTATGTTTTCAAACCTCATGGCTCATTTGCATACAGCTCATTTGCATACAGCTCATTTGCATACAGTATAAGCGCTGATGCGATCGAACGCGCTGCAAAGTTTGGTTTGATCAGAACTTGTGCCTCATCTTCAAATATAAAGCTGCGACTCTGAAGGGTTTAGGCGCAGCTGCAGAATAATTCTGAATTAGTCCGTTAAACGTGAGACGGTTTAACGAGATCAGAATTTGGATACCGCCCAAACCCTGATACAAACCTGAGGTGAACGTTCTGAGAGTGAATGAAGGCGTGGAGGAACTTTCACAGATAAATACCACTTTTTAAATGATTCACTGCTTCATCATGTTCCCCAGGCCTCGGCTTCCTGCGTGTTTCATGTGAACCTGTTCGCTGCAAAACACTTCGAGTCTGTAATAAGTGTCAATTCTTTCAAACCGTGACTGAGACAGGGCCCCTCCCAGACAACGAGATAAAGGAAATACTGTGAGTTCATCCTGGACGTTGCATGAAATCAGCGTTCTGTGGATAAACGGTGCTGAAATCATCGTGCTGAGTAACCGGGACCTGTTCTCCCACATCAGGGCTCCACGTTCCCACAGCCCCGTTACCTCGCCTTTAAAGCAGCTTCCCTGATTGCAGCAGGCGTGAGCCACAGGAGGATTAAGCATCATGAGTGTTTGCACAGAAAGAACGAGGAAAAACACCCAGAAACAGCAGGAGAAGTCTCGGAATCAACAATCGAAGCACCAAAATATTACTTTTCTCATTTAAAGGAGGTTAAATACGGTGCAAAAAACTAAATCTAGTCAAAGTTTCATCATGATTTGACTAAATTTAACTTGACGTAAAATGATCTGCCAGTGGAACAGAATCAGAATCAGAATAGCCTTTATTGTCATTGTAACAAAAGATACAACGAAATTGAGTGGCATCTCCCTTTTTGTTTAGAAGAAAACACAAACAAAAAAAATAAATACAGACAAACAAGACTTTTTGTAGTTAAAATATGAAAATACATCTTGTTATACTTAAAATAATAAGAAAAAAAAAATTGAGCTTAAAATAAAATCAGGACTGAAGCAGGTCCCCGGTCTCCACCTTGATTAACTGATTTTCTGCAGGAAACACTGAGTCCTGGTTCAGTCCTGGTTTAGTCCTGGTTTAGGTTCTTGGTTCAGTCCTGGTTCAGTCCTGGTTTAGTCCTGGTTTAGTACTAGTTTAGTCCTGGTTTAGTCCTGGTTCAGTCCCAGTTTAGTCCTGGTTCAGTCCCGGTCTAGTCCTGGTCCAGTCCCGGTTTAGTCCTGGTCCAGTCCTGGTTTAGTCCTGGTTCAGTCCTGATTCTGGTTATTTTATTTATTTTACTTAATTCATTCATTTTTTATGTAATTAATTGTTTATATAACTATTATTTTGTTTATTTTATTAATTTATTTAGTCTGTTTATCTAACAGCAGCATTTATTTCAGGCGTGTTTTTCCAGATCAGTGACGTACGGTGAATTACATCGTTTATCAACACAGATGAGACATGACCTGAACTCGTCGCTGACTCACCTGAACATGCCCAAAATGACAAAACTCGCTTTACTTACACACTTATTTATTTATTTTTTCCTTGTATCTGATGTAATCGATATTCCCCAGGGCTGTGACGCTGACGCTGACATTAGGGTGGGCCAAGAAAACATGCAAAAAAAAAAAAAAAAGAAAAGTTTTTTGGCTGATTTGAACCCTGCATTAGTAGTTATTATCTGTATTTCCGTTTATTTACAGACAATAACAGTGTTTTTGGCAGTTTGATGCGTTTATGAAGCTGGTTTGTTATTTTTTGTTACTAGTTCTAAAATACTTGAGTCCGTATGGTTCAGATACATGTGTTTGTACCATAGTCTGTATATCTGAGTGGACTAAGCTAACCCGTTAGCCACTAACCCGTTAGCCACTAACCCGTTAGCCGCTAACCCGTTAGCCGCTAACCCGTTAGCCGCTAACCCAGGGGTGGGCAAACTTTTTGGCTCGAGGGCCACAAAGGGTTCTAAAATTTGATGGAAGGGCCGGACCAGGAGCAGATGGATGGAGTGTTCTAGTCTGACTACGTCAACCCAGCAAATAAGACAAAAATAACTTGCAGGATCCAACAATTTACATGTGACATATTCAAACATCTCAATTCAACATGTGCACCATATATCGGCCGATGATTTTCCACTTCAAAAATTTACATTTTTCGTTTCAGAAGTTTTGACTTCCGTTTGATTGTGACACATTTGATAATTCTGTTGACAGTGTTGGGAAGGTTACTTTAAACTGTATTCCCTACAGATTACAGATTACAGATTACAGACCCCAAAATGTAATTTGTAATGTAATCCATTAAATTACTTAAATAAGTAACTGGATTACTTGATATTGTCATGTTTTTTTAAAACTACATGAATGTAGCAACCACCTCCTGCAAATTCTTGTTTGGTTTTAGACCTGGTTTTAGTCCTGGTTTAGACCTGGTTTTAGACCTTGTTTAGACCTGGTTTAGATCTGGTTTTAGTCCTGGTTTAGACCTGGTTTTAATCCTGGTTTAGACCTGGTTTTAGTCCTGATTTAATGCTTGTTTACACATGGTGTAGACCTGCTTTAGACCTGGCTTAGTCCTGGTGTTAGTTCTGGTTTAGAGGTGCACAGGAGAATGCGAGGTCCACGCAGCGTATGCAACAAGACACAGTCCACGCGCGGTGTCCACACCGAACAAGAGGAAATGTGGCACGCACCGTGCGGGAGCAGGTGCAGTGTGAGGCACACTAGATATATACTTGGCCGCAGTGCTTTATGGGAAGGTTTTCGGACCATGAGTGAGGAAGTCGTGTTCAAGATATAGTTCTACCCCCGGGCGCCGTGCACTGTACACCTGGTCCATGTGGATAATTTGGTTTTATGTATCGCTGTATCTAAGTGCGCCATCTATTGGGAAACGCCAGAATTGCAGGGAAAATAAAGCTAATAATAAATATTATTGCATTTCTTTCGTGTTTGGCGGGCCAGGTTAAGAAGGTTAACGGGCTGTATGTGGCCCCCGGGCCGTAGTTTGCCCACCCCTGCGCTAACCCGTTAGCCGCTAACCCGTTAGCCGCTAACCCGTTAGCCGCTAACCCGTTAGCCGCTAACCCGTTAGCCGCTAACCCGTTAGCCGCTAACCCGTTAGCCGCCGCGTGCTAAACAGGAAGTGCTCCAGGAGGCTCTTGGGGCTCCTTCACATTAGGATCTTCTCGTCCCTCTGTCTGTACCTGCTGCTCTGAGCCTCGTCATTCTGGACTTAAACTGTTCGTCTGAAGCCGCCACACAGGATCCTGAACTTTTCATTTCTCTGTTTTGTTCCTAAATCAAGATCTGAACAGAAATAACGGACCAATCAGACGCCCTCGTTCCCCGAGGCCCCTCCCCTCGTTCCCCGAGGCCCCTCCCCCTAGCGTTAGCGACAGGTTTGACTGACAGCTCGTTTCGTTGCTAAGTAAGTTCCCTTCCCGCTTTCCCCCGAGTGACGATTTCTGAAATAAAATGACAAAATATCTCAAACAGTCACAATATCTAATGTGACTAGAATCTGAACGAGCAGAATTTAACGAGCAGAAAGTAAAGTGAATTTGGTTAAATTGTGACTCTGTTGTTGTTAAATGCGAACAGAACAAACAACATAAATCAGTGACTTAAACTCTTTAAAGCTCAAAGTTTCTTCTTCTTGTGCAGAATCAGGTAAATCCAGTGTCCTGCAGGTGCAGAGTATCACATCCATAGTCCGTATATATGATGCATCAGCTCTGCCAGGAGGAGGCGCCACATTTAACCTCCTCACTCATGATTGGCTCTTGTGTTGCTATGATACTCGCGGGAGGATTTCCAAATATGGACCTGGCTCCAGATTCGCTCCTGTAACCGTGGCAACAGGAGCCTCATGTGGGCGATGCTGTGGAGACGTCACTCACTCAGACACTCAGAGATACGGGATATGGTTTGTACAGATATTTTGTTTTCTGTGCATTGTTATGTTGAGGTAAATATATAAATTGGTTTGTGGAAGGATAATGTAAATTAAAGCAGAGAGGGTCCAGTCACTGAGAGTTAATGCCGCAGCTGAAAGAGTAAAACTGATTCAGACTTTAATGAAGCTGAGAAACAGTTTCTCCTTCAGGTTGTAGGAACAGGAAAAATGTGCCTGACTGAAGAAGGGGAGTGTTGTTAGTGTCTGAAACTCAGCGGGAGAATTCAGAAGAGAGTTTCTTCTGAAAGTGAAGACAGAAGTTGCCTCAGGTGTTTCCCTCTGGAAAGTGTCGGAGTATTGTGGATCGAGTGGATCGAGTCGTCTGTTCTGAGCAAAGTTTGATCAATGTTTTCAAGGAAGGAGGAGCAGCTTTATTCATATTTTTTTAGATTTGAGAATAGAATTAAATTGTCAAAACCGAGCAATTTATATCTACCCTGATCAAGCAGATTTCATGTGTCTTTTTGAGGGTCTGAGCCTGAACAAAGGTCTGGAGGGTCGTTTAAACCTGTTATAAATGCACAGATCTGAGTTACTCACTGTTCTAATAATAATAATACATTTTATTTATAAAAGCGCTTTTCATGACACTCAAAGACGCTGTACAGTAACAAGATAAAAAGCAACAACAAACAAACATTAAATATTAAACATTAAAAGCAGTTTTAAAAAAGGTGGGTCTTGAGCAGCTTGTTCTGACCCTCAGTCTGTGACCCTCGATTGAACCTCACGCTGCTCTGTGTTTTAATATGTGGCCCTGGACGAAAAGAGTTTGGACACAACTGATTTATTTATTCATTTATTTATATATTTAGATTTTAAATGTCCAGTGACTCCGCTGTAGTTGTTTGCAAAGACGCTCCACCAAATACTTCGACAGACAGCGTCACAGAAGCGTTGGGTGGACTGTCTGTCAGGAGATTAATGGACTATGAACCCTGGTTTACTTCCTGAGAGACGGAGGATCTGCTCTTCTGTTTGTCCGTCTGTCTGCACATCAGGGTGGACTCGGGATGATTTTCTGATGAATAACAAAGGTGAATTTAAAGCATCACTTAGTAAAGTAAAGCTCATTAACTCCGCTCTGGCTGTCTGCAGAGAGCGGCATTTAAATCATTTGTCACAGTATTTCATGGCTGTCAGACAGTCGTAAAACAGTACACGGGCCGACAAGCCTAATGGAGCTGTGAACCCTGGTTTACCTCAGCCTCGAGAGACGGGGGTGAAGTCACGGCATTTCAATGGAAGGAGTGGCTTCCTATTTACTTTATGACTATCACCATCTATCAATTTACTATATGTCGAGACAGAGAGATACTGTATTGCAGTGTGCAGATTGGAGCCTCACTTCCGTCAGTCTGTCCCAGGGCGGCTGTGGCTATTTATTTCATTTTTATTTATTATTTTATTTGAACAGGGACAATGCACATTAATACACATCTGCGTAAATGTGCCAGTATGAGCTGTACAGCGAGTTTCCAACTGTCGTCCCTGGGCAAGGGGTAAAGTGCCAACAATATACAGCACACAATATGATGAGTAAAAGATGGTAGAATAAGAATTAGTCAGTTATACAAAAGCACACACAGAATGTAAAAGCACAGAGACAGACAGAGACACAAGAGAAACAGTAAATATAATAACACATTTACAGTAGTTTACCATCGCCGAGTGTGAGGAGAATGATTCATTATCTGTAAAGAGCTTCGGGTGTCTTGAAAGGCGCTGTATAAATGCAATAATTAATTAATTAATGAATTAAAACTTGTGTCCTCTGAGCTGCACTTCTGAGCTGGTTCAAACCCCATATGAGGTCAAACGGATCTGTTTATCTATTTATTTATTTGAGCATCAGTAGAGCTTTTGATAGAAAAAAGTTGCTTGATGACGTTGTTAACATAATCAAAAAAACAGTGTCATGTGAACAAGCAAAATATTTCACGTCCATGAGGCTCAAAAGGAAAAGGAAGAAGTTTTAACACTTACAGAGTCCGACCCTCTTGTCTAAAAACTGACCTCGTATTTCATTTATACTTAATTATTGCCACACATCTGACATGAACATTACAATATGTGATACTTTTCATTGTGATTACTTACATTTCTTTTTAACAACATATTTCATTTTCACTACATTACTGCAATACATTTTACATGAACATTGCAGTAATACTTTTCAGTGTGGTCACTGTCCTGCTCATATTTACATCAATTACATTTCATTTCTATCTATCGTTTGTTTGTTCGATCTATTGTTCGTTCGATCTATCGTTCGTTTGTTCGATCTATCGTTCGTTCGATCTATCGTTCGTTTGTTAGATCTATCGTTCGTTCGTTCGTTCGTTCTATTGTTGTTGAACCAATAGAAATTTGAAGTTGCTTTTTCGATTATTCAAATCTCTCGTGACACTGTCGCCTGTGATGGTGTAATCCAGGAGTGAACGCAGGGAAAGTTCCAGCTGTTGTCATCTGGAGTGATTCAGGCTGACAGTTTAACGGTGCCGTTCCAGCCCCTACGGACGAATGCTGGTGTCGTGTCACTGGGCAAGACGGTCCCGGTGAATGGATGTGTGTCATGGTGTCTGAGGATGTGTCATGAACAGTTAATCCCTGTGGCATTGAGGAAGTATTATCTGAATGTTTGGGCCGATGTTCTGATGAGATGAGATGAGATGATGTGCTGATATGTCACACTTTGACCTAACCCTAACCAAACCCAAACCTTCAACCATTTCAAGCACGCAAATCTTTAGATCTGTCTGTCTGTGCGCTAAAGTTGAACTCGGGCCCGTCTGAAGCTAAAGTCGTTTCTAGAGGTGGTGGAATTCTGTCAGAAGCCAAAAAACGGCACAGATCAGTGTTTCCTCGGTGGAGATCTCACTGTGGCAGTGAGTCTGTCAAGGCAACAAACTAGTGTAGTGATGGGGGCAAGTTCTGAACTTCCACGTAAAACGCCAATTTGCTTCAGACTGAAGAAGCTTAACTCCACTTTAACCCATCTGACAACAGCCACGAGTCTAACAAACCAAACGCTCTGCCTGGTTCACTCATTAGTGTCTGGAAACGTTAGAAAACAACTTTATAAGCACCTCACACTTCCCTCTGCTGATTTCCCACTGCACAGGACAAAGGCCCAGAGACAGTCCCTCCTGGGTCTTCCCCTGGGGGACCTGACCTCCTCCTGAGGGAGAGGTCCAGGAGCCATCAGAGCAGATCCCTGAGACTCCGCTGTTCCTCTCCATGTGGAGGAGAAGTGGCTCTATTCCGAGCTCCTCCTGTGTGACTGAGCTTCTCATCCTGTCGCTAAGGGACAGACAGGGATATAAAGATCCAATAAAACCAAGATAATGAAATCATCACTTTGAAAGAAAAAAATGGACAAAAAGGGTATGTCAATTTTGCACTTTTAAACAAAAAAACACACAACAAAATTTCCAATTTCTTTCTCCAAACCACATGTTTTTACTGACAGAGAATTGGCTGCAGATCTCTCCATTCAAAAGATCTTTTGACAACAAAACAATTTAAACAAGTTGATTAAAATACTGCACAATTTGCACAGCCGTACTGAAGTCGAGTTTTGAATGACAGTGAAAGTCTTCAGATTCTTCAGATTCTTCAAATTCTGTCATTGGGTAAGACGGTCACGGTTAATGGATGCTGTGGCATGTTTATTATCAGAATGTTCGGGCCGTTCTGGTCAGATGAGAAGATATGAAATGTGCTGATATGTCAAACTGGTCTGAAGGGACAGAGGCGACTTTTAGGGACAGAGGCGACACCTCCTTGAGAAAACTCTAAAGTTATATTAACTTGATGGATTTTGTATATTTGATGATAGAGCCTCAGACAGTGTAAACGACATGAGGACTGAGCCACTGTGAGGCTTTTGGAGCAGTCGGTCCTTCCGTTCTAACAGGATTCGTCTTCGGGCTGTGAGGGTTGAACAGGAGAGAATATCCACGTTGTGTCTGTTATGGTGGTTGAGGATTCTGAATATAGCCAGATCTACAGAAGGGGTCAAGGCAATTTCCAGAACGTCCAGGTGTTTGCAAATGGCAGAAATGTTTTTAGTTGAGGACATGACCAAAACATGTGTTACTTTCATCTTTCACATCAGAACACATTTTAGAGTCTATGGTCGGTGTAATAAGTGCGGTGAACTATCTTAAATTGGCTCAAATTAAGTTTATTTGTGAATGTTCACCCTTCCAATCATCATTTAATTCTTTACCAGTTTCATCTTCACAGAGGGGACTTTTAACCCTGTTCCTAACCCCGACCTTCACCATTTGGCAGTCCTAACCTTAAACTTCATTTATAACCGTGTTCCTAAACTTCATTCATTTTAATGACAGATTACCGCTGGTTTGTAATGGTGTCAAAAGGGATAAAAGTTAAGTCTCGTTGACTGGATTTCTTTGCACAATATAGAACAGAGCAAACCTGGAGAAGTCGCAGGTCCAGTTTATGAGGCGTGTCCAGCGCGTTCATCTGTGCGCAATAATCCGGGTTTAGCCCATAGACAGAAGTATATATAAAAGTGTATATAAATGGACAGAGATAACCCGCTGTCGAAACAGGAAGTGTTCCAGCTCCATTTTGTAGTGAAAAACTGACACTTCTCTCTCTGTAACGCCCGCACCATCATTCTGGCAACAAACTAGTGCAGTGATGGGGGCAAGTTCTGAACTTCCACGTAAAACGCCAATTTGCTTCAGACTGAAGAAGCTTAACACCAGTTTGAGATCTCCACCGAGGAAACACTGATCTGTGCCGTTTTTTGGCTTCTGACAGAATTCCACCTCCTCTAGCAACGGACTTTAGCTTCAAATGTGCCCGAGTTCAACTTTAATGTTGAACCAATAGAAATTTGAAGTTGCTTTTTCGATTATTCAAATCTCTCGTGACACTGTCGCCTGAGATGGTGTAATCCAGGAGTGAACGCAGGGAAAGTTCCAGCTGTTGTCATCTGGAGTGATTCAGGCTGACAGTTTAACGGTGCCGTTCCAGCCCCTACGGACGAATGCTGGTGTCGTGTCACTGGGCAAGACGGTCCCGGTGAATGGATGTGTGTCATGGTGTCTGAGGATGTGTCATGAACAGTTAATCCCTGTGGCATTGAGGAAGTATTATCTGAATGTTTGGGCCGATGTTCTGATGAGATGAGATGATGTGCTGATATGTCACACTTTGACCTTACCCTAACCAAACCCAAACCTTCAACCATTTCAAGCACGCAAATCTTTAGATCTGTCTGTCTGTGCGCTAAAGTTGAACTCGGGCCCGTCTGAAGCTAAAGTCCGTGTCTAGAGGTGAATTCTGTCAGAAGCCAAAAATCGGCACAGATCAGTGTTTCCTCGGTGGAGATCTCACTGTGGCAGTGAGTCTGTCAAGGCAACAAACTAGTGCAGTGATGGGGGCAAGTTCTGAACTTCCACGTAAAACACCAATTTGCTTCACACTGAAGAAGCTTAACTCCACTTTAACCCATCTGACAACAGCCACGAGTCTAACAAACCAAACGCTCTGCCTGGTTCACTCATTAGTGTCTGGAAACGTTAGAAAACAACTTTATAAGCACCTCACACTTCCCTCTGCTGATTTCCCACTGCACAGGCCAAAGCCCAATAATAATTTTCATAAATTAAGTTTATTCCTTATTATTTAAAAAACTAATACTAAAACTAATAAAACCCAATATTTAAACAATTAAATATACTGAAATTCAATTAATTGGTTTTAAAAACAATTTCTCCAAAATGGTTTTTTGACGATAATTCGAGAACGAAAGGTCACAGAGACTTGGAACCTCGATCCGTCAGAATATTTCGGGGGCACTGAACGCGTCAGTTTTGGTGGTGAGTCTCTACGACCTTCTGTTCCTGAGATATGAGCACTTTATGCTAAAGGAAGTGACGTAACTCCAGAACAGAAACTCACACAGACTCAAGGCTGGTTTAGACTTGGTTTAGACCTGGTTTAGACCTGTCCTAATCCTGTGTTTTGTTTTTCTTTTTGATACTTTTTATTTATTTAAGATTTTTTAAGTCAAAGAAAATGTCATGTGGTGATACAGGAAGTGCTCCACTGTGTTTTTAAACTCCACACACCTTCAGTAAAATCATCTGGATGATTTCAGCCCTGAAATGGCCAATCTCTACTGTACTGAACAAAAAAGTAAAGTTTGTAAGTTTTTAAATCGTACTCATTAGTTTATGTTGTTGTGAGGTGACCTTGGGTGTCCAGAAATGCACCAAATAAATAAAACATATTATTATTATTAAAGTAGTAAAAGTTACCTGTACTTCAGCTCCCACTTCATTTCAATGTGGAAATGAGCGTTTTGAGCTTTGCAGATGTAGATAGACGAATAAAATACGGTCACTCGAACATGTGAATGAAACAAAACACAACTCCCGGTCTGTTTTTGAGGATGTAAATCTTTGGTGAATGTGAGGAGAAAGTGGATTATTCAGATACTTCTACTGACAAAAATAATCATAAAAAGTAGTATCATGAGTATTATAAGTATTTCGTTCAGTGCATCACACCAGCGGTCGTCTCACGGGGCTTTACAGAGTTGTTGATTTAACCAAAGGAAAGTTTCAAACAGTGAAACCGTCATCGTTCTGATGAACAGATGAACAAACATTACACGCTGTATAAAAGTATTTGTAAGGACACGCTCAGCACCAGCGCTATAATTAAAGGTTCATTTTTCAGAACTTTGTTGGTGGAGTCTCGCTTGTCTCCGTGGAGATTTTACAGACTCTTTTAGTGTTCGTAAACAGTGGCGACGTAGACTCGGTTGTGCATTTTGGCAGCAGAAGTACGGCAGAACTCAGCAGTTTGTCGAGCTCTGTGAAAGGATTATCGTCAAAAGATCGAGAATATTTCCTCAACAAACTGACTTTGGCAAATGGTGTCCGACTGCCAGATCCTCCAGGTCCAGGGGGTGTTCCCAGGCCCAGAGACAGTCCCTCCAGTCCCTCCTGGGTCTTCCCCTGGGGGACCTGAACTCCTCCTGAGGGAGAGGTCCAGGAGCCATCAGAGCAGATCCCTGAGACTCCGCTGTTCCTCTCCATGTGGAGGAGAAGTGGCTCTATTCCGAGCTCCTCCTGTGTGACTGAGCTTCTCACCCTGTCGCTAAGGGACAGACAGGGATATAAAGATCCAATAAAACCAAGATAATGAAATCATCACTTTGAAAGAAAAAAATTGACAAAAAGGGTATGTCAATTTTGCACTTTTAAACAAAAAAAAAAACACAACAAAATTTCCAATTTCTTTCTCCAAACCACATGTTTTTACTGACAGAGAATTGGCTGCAGATCTCTCCATTCAAAAGATCTTTTGACAACAAAACAATTTAAACAAGTTGATTAAAATACTGCACAATTTGCACAGCCGTACTGAAGTCGAGTTTTGAATGACAGTGAAAGTCTTCAGATTCTTCAGATTCTTCAAATTCTGTCATTGGGTAAGACGGTCACGGTTAATGGATGCTGTGGCATGTTTATTATCAGAATGTTCGGGCCGTTCTGGTCAGATGAGAAGATATGAAATGTGCTGATATGTCAAACTGGTCTGAAGGGACAGAGGCGACTTTTAGGGACAGAGGCGACACCTCCTTGAGAAAACTCTAAAGTTATATTAACTTGATGGATTTTGTATATTTGATGATAGAGCCTCAGACAGTGTAAACGACATGAGGACTGAGCCACTGTGAGGCTTTTGGAGCAGTCGGTCCTTCCGTTCTAACAGGATTCGTCTTCGGGCTGTGAGGGTTGAACAGGAGAGAATATCCACGTTGTGTCTGTTATGGTGGTTGAGGATTCTGAATATAGCCAGATCTACAGAAGGGGTCAAGGCAATTTCCAGAACGTCCAGGTGTTTGCAAATGGCAGAAATGTTTTTAGTTGAGGACATGACCAAAACATGTGTTACTTTCATCTTTCACATCAGAACACATTTTAGAGAGTCTATGGTCGGTGTAATAAGTGCGGTGAACTATCTTAAATTGGCTCAAATTAAGTTTATTTGTGAATGTTCACCCTTCCAATCATCATTTAATTCTTTACCAGTTTCATCTTCACAGAGGGGACTTTTAACCCTGTTCCTAACCCCGACCTTCACCATTTGGCAGTCCTAACCTTAAACTTCATTTATAACCGTGTTCCTAAACTTCATTCATTTTAATGACAGATTACCGCTGCTTTGTAATGGTGTCAAAAGGTATAAAAGTTAAGTCTCGTTGACTGGATTTCTTTGCACAATATAGAACAGAGCAAACCTGGAGAAGTCGTAGGTCCAGTTTATGAGGCGTGTCCAGCGCGTTCATCTGTGCGCAATAATCCGGGTTTAGCCCATAGACAGAAGTATATATAAAAGTGTATATAAATGGACAGAGATAACCCGCTGTCGAAACAGGAAGTGTTCCAGCTCCATTTTGTAGTGAAAAACTGACACTTCTCTCTCTGTAACGCCCGCACCATCATTCTGGCAACAAACTAGTGTAGTGATGGGGGCAAGTTCTTAACTTCCACGTAAAACGCCAATTTGCTTCATACTGAAGAAGCTTAACACCACTTTGAGATCTCCACTGAGGAAACACTGATCTGTGCTGTTTTTTGGCTTCTGACAGAATTCCACCTCCTCTAGCAACGGACTTTAGCTTCAAATGTGCCCAAGTTCAACTTTAATGTTGAACCAATAGAAATTTGAAGTTGCTTTTTCGATTATTCAAATCTCTCGTGACACTGTCGCCTGAGATGGTGTAATCCAGGAGGGAACGCAGGGAAAGTTCCAGCTGTTGTCATCTGGAGTGATTCAGGCTGACAGTTTAACGGTGCCGTTCCAGCCCCTACGGACGAATGCTGGTGTCGTGTCACTGGGCAAGACGGTCCCGGTGAATGGATGTGTGTCATGGTGTCTGAGGATGTGTCATGAACAGTTAATCCCTGTGGCATTGAGGAAGTATTATCTGAATGTTTGGGCCGATGTTCTGATGAGATGAGATGATGTGCTGATATGTCACACTTTGACCTTACCCTAACCAAACCCAAACCTTCAACCATTTCAAGCACGCAAATCTTTAGATCTGTCTGTCTGTGCGCTAAAGTTGAACTCGGGCCCGTCTGAAGCTAAAGTCCGTGTCTAGAGGTGAATTCTGTCAGAAGCCAAAAATCGGCACAGATCAGTGTTTCCTCGGTGGAGATCTCACTGTGGCAGTGAGTCTGTCAAGGCAACAAACTAGTGCAGTGATGGGGGCAAGTTCTGAACTTCCACGTAAAACACCAATTTGCTTCACACTGAAGAAGCTTAACTCCACTTTAACCCATCTGACAACAGCCACGAGTCTAACAAACCAAACGCTCTGCCTGGTTCACTCATTAGTGTCTGGAAACGTTAGAAAACAACTTTATAAGCACCTCACACTTCCCTCTGCTGATTTCCCACTGCACAGGCCAAAGCCCAATAATAATTTTCATAAATTAAGTTTATTCCTTATTATTTAAAAAACTAATACTAAAACTAATAAAACCCAATATTTAAACAATTAAATATACTGAAATTCAATTAATTGGTTTTAAAAACAATTTCTCCAAAATGGTTTTTTGACGATAATTCGAGAACGAAAGGTCACAGAGACTTGGAACCTCGATCCGTCAGAATATTTCGGGGGCACTGAACGCGTCAGTTTTGGTGGTGAGTCTCTACGACCTTCTGTTCCTGAGATATGAGCACTTTATGCTAAAGGAAGTGACGTAACTCCAGAACGGAAACTCACACAGACTCAAGGCTGGTTTAGACTTGGTTTAGACCTGGTTTAGACCTGGTTTAGACCTGTCCTAATCCTGTGTTTTGTTTTTCTTTTTGATACTTTTTATTTATTTAAGATTTTTTAAGTCAAAGAAAATGTCATGTGGTGATACAGGAAGTGCTCCACTGTGTTTTTAAACTCCACACACCTTCAGTAAAATCATCTGGATGATTTCAGCCCTGAAATGGCCAATCTCTACTGTACTGAACAAAAAAGTAAAGTTTGTAAGTTTTTAAATCGTACTCATTAGTTTATGTTGTTGTGAGGCGACCTTGGGTGTCCAGAAATGCACCAAATAAATAAAACATATTATTATTATTAAAGTAGTAAAAGTTACCTGTTAACTTCAGCTCCCACTTCATTTCAATGTGGAAATGAGCGTTTTGAGCTTTGCAGATGTAGATAGACGAATAAAATACGGTCACTCGAACATGTGAATGAAACAAAACACAACTCCTGGTCTGTTTTTGAGGATGTAAATCTTTGGTGAATGTGAGGAGAAAGTGGATTATTCAGATACTTCTACTGACAAAAATAATCATAAAAAGTAGTATCATGAGTATTATAAGTATTTCGTTCAGTGCATCACACCAGCGGTCGTCTCACGGGGCTTTACAGAGTTGTTGATTTAACCAAAGGAAAGTTTCAAACAGTGAAACCGTCATCGTTCTGATGAACAGATGAACAAACATTACACGCTGTATAAAAGTATTTGTAAGGACACGCTCAGCACCAGCGCTATAATTAAAGGTTCATTTTTCAGAACTTTGTTGGTGGAGTCTCGCTTGTCTCCGTGGAGATTTTACAGACTCTTTTAGTGTTCGTAAACAGTGGCGACGTAGACTCGGTTGTGCATTTTGGCAGCAGAAGTACGGCAGAACTCAGCAGTTTGTCGAGCTCTGTGAAAGGATTATCGTCAAAAGATCGAGAATATTTCCTCAACAAACTGACTTTGGCAAATGGTGTCCGACTGCCAGATCCTCCAGGTCCAGGGGGTGTTCCCAGGCCCAGAGACAGTCCCTCCAGTGCGTCCTGGGTCTTCCCCTGGGGGACCTGAACTCCTCCTGAGGGAGAGGTCCAGGAGCCATCAGAGCAGATCCCTGAGACTCCGCTGTTCCTCTCCATGTGGAGGAGAAGTGGCTCTATTCCAAGCTCCTCCTGTGTGACTGAGCTTCTCACCCTGTCGCTAAGGGACAGACAGGGATATAAAGATCCAATAAAACCAAGATAATGAAATCATCACTTTGAAAGAAAAAAATGGACAAAAAGGGTATGTCAATTTTGCACTTTTAAACAAAAAAAAAAACACAACAAAATTTCCAATTTCTTTCTCCAAACCACATGTTTTTACTGACAGAGAATTGGCTGCAGATCTCTCCATTCAAAAGATCTTTTGACAACAAAACAATTTAAACAAGTTGATTAAAATACTGCACAATTTGCACAGCCGTACTGAAATCGAGTTTTGAATGACAGTGAAAGTCTTCAGATTCTTCAGATTCTTCAAATTCTGTCATTGGGTAAGACGGTCACGGTTAATGGATGCTGTGGCATGTTTATTATCAGAATGTTCGGGCCGTTCTGGTGAGATGAGAAGATATGAAATGTGCTGATATGTCAAACTGGTCTGAAGGGACAGAGGCGACTTTTAGGGACAGAGGCGACACCTCCTTGAGAAAACTCTAAAGTTATATTAACTTGATGGATTTTGTATATTTGATGATAGAGCCTCAGACAGTGTAAACGACATGAGGACTGAGCCACTGTGAGGCTTTTGGAGCAGTCGGTCCTTCCGTTCTAACAGGATTCGTCTTCGGGCTGTGAGGGTTGAACAGGAGAGAATATCCACGTTGTGTCTGTTATGGTGGTTGAGGATTCTGAATATAGCCAGATCTACAGAAGGGGTCAAGGCAATTTCCAGAACGTCCAGGTGTTTGCAAATGGCAGAAATGTTTTTAGTTGAGGACATGACCAAAACATGTGTTACTTTCATCTTTCACATCAGAACACATTTTAGAGAGTCTATGGTCGGTGTAATAAGTGCGGTGAACTATCTGAAATAGGCTCAAATTAAGTTTATTTGTGAATGTTCACCCTTCCAATCATCATTTAATTCTTTACCAGTTTCATCTTCACAGAGGGGACTTTTAACCCTGTTCCTAACCCCGACCTTCACCATTTGGCAGTCCTGACCTTAAACTTCATTTATAACCGTGTTCCTAAACTTCATTCATTTTAATGACAGATTACCGCTGCTTTGTAATGGTGTCAAAAGGTATAAAAGTTAAGTCTCGCTGACTGGATTTCTTTGCACAATATAGAACAGAGCAAACCTGGAGAAGTCGCAGGTCCAGTTTATGAGGCGTGTCCATCGCATTCATCTGTGTGCAATATCCGGGTTTAGCCCATAGACAGAAGTATATATAAAAGTGTATATAAATGGACAAAGATAACCCGCTGTCGAAACAGGAAGTGTTCCAGCTCCATTTTGTAGTGAAAAACTGAGACTTCTCTCTCTGTAACGCCCGCACCATCATTCTGGCAACAAACTAGTGCAGTGATGGGGGCAAGTTCTGAACTTCCACGTAAAACGCCAATTTGCTTCACACTGAAGAAGCTTAACTCCACTTTAACCCATCTGACAACAGCCACGAGTCTAACAAACCAAACGCTCTGCCTGGTTCACTCATTAGTGTCTGGAAACGTTAGAAAACAACTTTATAAGCACCTCACACTTCCCTCTGCTGATTTCCCACTGCACAGGCCAAAGCCCAATAATAATTTTCATAAATTAAGTTTATTCCTTATTATTTAAAAAACTAATACTAAAACTAATAAAACCCAATATTTAAACAATTAAATATACTGAAATTCAATTAATTGGTTTTAAAAACTTAGCCAAATTTCTCCAAAATGGTTTTTTGACGATAATTCGAGAACGAAAGGTCACAGAGACTTGGAACCTCGATCCGTCAGAATATTTCGGGGGCACTGAACGCGTCAGTTTTGGTGGTGAGTCTCTACGACCTTCTGTTCCTGAGATATGAGCACTTTATGCTAAAGGAAGTGACGTAACTCCAGAACGGAAACTCACACAGACTCAAGGCTGGTTTAGACTTGGTTTAGACCTGGTTTAGACCTGACTTAGAACTAGGTTAGACCTGGTTTAGACCTGTCCTAATCCTGTGTTTTGTTTTTCTTTTTGATACTTTTTATTTATTTAAGATTTTTTAAGGTAAAAAAACAAATAACAAATACAAAAGTTTGGAGCACTGTTCCACTGGAGTCAGGATGTAAAAGGGTGGATCACATCTCTTTTTTTCTTATAATTCAACCATTTAGTCCAGCGTTTAATGAAGAAATGTCCTTTTAGTCAAAGAAAAGAAGTAATTTGTTCCATTGAAAATATTTCTTCCATAATGTGGAGCCAGTGATTCGCTGATGGTGGGTCGTCCTCTTTAAGACAGCTCCTCGTTATTGCTTTTTTTGCTGCCAGTGTCATGATCTTAAAAAGGTATCTGTCCGTTTTTCCGATCACCTCTGCAGGCAGAAGGCCTCAAAAAAATATTTTTGGGTCCTTGGGGGAAACATAGGTCAAGATCATGTCTATTTTATCGAATACACGATCCCAGAATGATTTTAATTTTGGACATGTCCAAAAATGTGAGAGTGATTGTCCTAATCCTGTTTCAGCCCTGGTTTAGACCTGTCTTGGACCTGCCTTAGTTCTGTTTTAGACGTGTCTTAGACCTGAGTTAGAGCTGGTTGAGACCTGACTTAGACTTGACAGAGTCCTGTCTTAGTCCTGTCTTAGCCTTAACTCCAGAACAGAAAATCACACAGACTGAAGGCTGGTACCTCTAACCCTAAAACCCAAACCAAACTCAAACCTTGAACCATTTTAAAGCACATTTTTAGATCTGTTATGCTCTAATCGAGTACGTTAAACTGTTATAAAGTATTTTTCACGTTTGTCGTTTGTTTCTCTCGGTTCTAAATGTTCAGAATGTCGTGTTGTTTCAGTCGTGGGGGTGGACCTGAAGCCGGCGCAGAATAACCCGCTGCACCACACGGGGGCGCTGTCCAATAACCAGCTCATCGTGAGGAGAGGACAGAGCTTCAGCCTGCACATCCAGCTCAATCACCCGTTCATCTACAGGGAACATAAGATCCTCCTCACTGTCACCACAGGTAAGGACGCTCACCCTGTCACCACGGGTAAGGACGCTCACCCTGTCACCACGGGTAAGACCGCTCACCCTATCACCACGGGTAAGACCGCTCACCCTATCACCACGGGTAAGGACGCTCATCCTGTCACCACGGGTAAGACCGTTCACCCTGTCACCACGGGTAAGACCGTTCACCCTGTCACCACGGGTAAGACCGCTCACCCTGTCACCACGGGTAAGACCGCTCACCCTGTCACCACGGGTAAGGACGCTCACCCTGTCACCACGGGTAAGGACGCTCACCCTGTCACCACGGGTAAAACCGCACACCCTGTCACCACGGGTAGAACCGCACACCCTGTCACCACGGGTAAGGACGCTCACCCTGTCACCACGGGTAAGGACGCTCACCCTGTCACCACGGGTAAAACCGCACACCCTGTCACCATGGGTAAAACCGCTCACCCTGTCACCACGGGTAAGACCGCTCACCCTGTCACCACGGGTAAGACCGCTCACCCTGTCACCACGGGTAAGGACGCTCACCCTGTCACCACGGGTAAGACCGCACACCCTGTCACCACGGGTAAGGATGCTCACCCTGTCACCATGGGTAAGACCGCTCATCCTGTCACCACGGGTAAGACCGCTCACCCTGTCACCACGGGTAAGACCGCTCACCCTGTCACCACGGGTAAGACCGCTCATCCTGTCACCACGGGTAAGACCGCTCACCCTGTCACCACAGGTAAGGACGCTCACCCTGTCACCACAGGTAAGACCGCTCACCCTGTCACCACGGGTAAGACCGCTCACCCTGTCACCACGGGTAAGACCGCTCATCCTGTCACCACGGGTAAGACCGTTCACCCTGTCACCACGGGTAAGACCGCTCACCCTGTCACCACGGGTAAGGACGCTCACCCAGTCACCACGGGTAAGGACGCTCACCCTGTCACCACGGGTAGAACCGCACACCCTGTCACCACGGGTAAGACCGGGGATAGACCTGGGTTAGTCCTGAGTTAGACCTGGTTTAGACTTGGGTTAGACCTGGTTTAGACCTGGTTTAGTCCTGGTTTAGTCCTGGTTTAGTCCTGGTTTAGACCTGGTTTAGTCCTGGTTTAGTCCTGGTTTAGTCCTGGTTTAGTCCTGGTTTAGTGCTGGTTTAGACCTGGTTTAGATCTTTGGTTCTTTCCCTTCAGGCCAGTATCCAGAGGAGGCCCGAGGGACCAAGTGCGTGTTCGGGCTCCAGGATTCGGTGACGCGTTCGGCGACAGCTAAAGCCGTCTGGACCGTCGCCATGGATACCAGACTGTCGTACCTGGAGATGGGGAACCTGCACCTGACCGTAACCCCCCCGGCGGACGCTCCCGTGGGCAAATACACCCTGTACCTGGGTCAGGCGGGGCAGCAGGAGCTGGGGACCCTGGTGCTGCTCTTCAACCCCTGGTGCCCAAGTAAGTCCTGCCCCACAACCACAAGGTCCCGGGTTTGAGTCCCGGACCAGGTGAGACCGGTCTCCAGTCTGCAGGTTCTGTCTCTGATCTAAACCAGGGGCCGGCGCCTTAAATAGTCAAAGAGCCGATTGGAGCGTCTCCCACAGACAAAAACACCCGGAGCCACAAAACCCTGAAATGAGGATCACTCTGCAGAGGATTTTTTATTCTTTACCCGTCGCTCTGTATTAAAGACGATAGTGTGTCGCATTTATGAAATCAATGAAAATACAACACAAATAATCCACTGAGTCGTGTCCTTTAGTCCGACAGAAGCTGAAGCTGAAGCACTGAGCCGTTTTCAGAGCAGTTTATGCAAATTAGCCACGGTTTATGTTTTGTTTCTCTAAAACAGAATCAAATGTGCCAAAGCTGCATTAAACACATTATTACTAAATGTCTATTTGAGTCCTGCTTGTAGGAAATAAAATCCAAGGTTAAATTATCCTCCCGCAGCGACAAACCTGTGTCCATCATCATTTTATCTCCTGTGCTGGAGCGAATCTGCCCACGGAGCAGAAACCTGCTGTTTTCTGCAGAAACTTTTTTGTAGCAACCAACTCCTGCAAATTCTATTCTTGTTTGGTTTTAGACCTGGTTTAGACCTGGTTTAGTCCTGGTTTAGACCTGGTTTAGACCTGTCTTAGTCCTGGTTTAGTCCTGGTTTAGTCCTGGTTTAGACCTGGTTTAAACTTGGGTTAGACCTGGTTTAGTCCTGGTTTAGTCCTGGTTTAGTCCTGGTTTAGTCCTGGTTTAGACCTGGTTTAGTCCTGGTTTAGTCCTGGTTTAGTCCTGGTTTAGACCTGGTTTAGTCCTGGTTTAGTCCTGGTTTAGTCCTGGTTTAGTCCTGGTTTAGACCTGGTTTAGTCCTGGTTTAGACCTGGTTTAGTCCTGGTTTAGTCCTGGTTTAGTCCTGGTTTAGTCCTGGTTTAGACCTGTCTTAGTCCTGGTTTAGACCTGGTTTAGACCTGTCTTAGTCCTGGTTTAGTCCTGGTTTAGTCCTGGTTTAGTCTCAGGTGTGTGCGGCGTGCGGGAGGAGGTGAGATGAGCTCTAAAGACGTTTTATTTGAATGTTACACGACCATTATCTGCAAATTTAGAATTACATTTAAAAGTGAACGAACTCCAATAAAAATACAAGGTCATTAAATACTTATTATATATTTATATTTATTTATTTTCCAAAGTCACAGGAGCCACAACAGAAAGCAGAAAGAGCCGCGGGGGCCGAGCCCTGAGCTAAACCAACGAGCCTCATTGTGCAGGAGAAATGACGAGTCCGGCACCTCCACTAAACTATATCCACACACGAGTCCTGCACATGTGTGTTTATCGTTACTGGTGTTTGGAAAACTATGAAGTTCTTCACACTTTGGTTTCATTTGAAACACCACAGATACTTCATTGTATTAAGAATAATTGTGTGCAGCACTTAATAAAAGTTGGTCGGGTGATGAAAATTCACTGGCAAATGTAAATACATCATATAATAAATGCTTCATGCAAATATATTCTTTAAAATTTTAAAAATCAACAAAATACAAGATGCACAAATGTTATTTGCCAAAATGTAATAAAAAAATAGGCCATGACAACTTGTGAGGGCCAAAGACATTATATACAAACATGATAATAATAATGCATCAGTTTTATACAGAGACACTTTGCAGCTTTATTCACTCACTCAGACCCGGAGGTGCTGCTGCTGGAGCCACAGCTGCCCTGGGGCAGACTGAGGGAAGTGAGGCTCCAATCTGCCCCATCCGACCACCATCACTCACACACACCACTTTCATACAGTGTGGGAGAAGTGTCTTGCCTAAGGACACAATGACAGTTTTTGCTCTGGCGCCCCCCTGTGGCACCTGGAGTTCCCAGTGTCTCCATCCAAGTCCTGACCCTGAGCTCCTGAGGTCTGAGGGATCAGGCTGTGACGCTGTGGCCACAGACAGGGACAGGACATTATAAATGTGATGAGAAATAAGAATCATTTGCATTTTGATTTGCAAATAATTTGCAACTGATAAAAAAAATCATTATTTATATTTTTGACAGCATTCTTTGTTCAGCATTTTTCACACCCGCCTAAAACTTGTGCACTTCAGTCATCAGCAGCAGATGTGAGTAATTCTGCAGATGTAATGTTTCTTTGTGCCTGTATTTGTTTCTCCTGTGTGCAGTGGACTGGGTGCACCTGCCCGAGGAGGCCGATCGTCAGGAGTACATCCTGAACACTCACGGGATCATTTACAAAGGGACCGGGAACTACATCACCTCCACCACCTGGGACTTTGCACAGGTGGGAACCAGTCTGCACTGTTGCCATGGCGATTAACAAGTCAAAAGTGTTTATTATTATATCTTCTGAGTGGATAAATGTCCCCAACATGTTGTCTTATCAAAAACAGGAGAGTGAAACCGAGTTGGTAGAACGCAGATTAGGGCCTGGAGCAGACCTGGATTCTGGTCTTAACTTTGATTCTGGTTTAGTCCTGGTTCAGTCCTGGTTTAGTCCTGGTTTAGTCCTGGTTTAGACCTTGTTTAGTCCTGGTTTAGTCCTGGTTTAGTCCTGTTGTAGTCCTGTTGTAGTCCTGGTTTAGACCTTGTTTAGTCCTGGTTTAGTCCAAGTCCTGGTCACGCTGGTCTTGACAACGACTGAAATGATCCACATGATTCTAGTGAAGGTGTGTGGAGATTAAAACACAGTGGAGCACTTCCTGTATCACCACATGACATCACAAAGTGGAACAGAGTGTTTCCAGTTTGAGAGAAAACCCTAAATAATCAGGATTTATGCATTAAACGTGTGTAAATGAAACAAAACACGACTCCAGGACAGTTTTTGACAAGGAAACGAGGTTAGAACAGCGTAAAATGAGCTCTTTAAATAAAACCCCGTCCGTTCTGTTTGGTTTTGTTTGAGTTTTGCAGCGAGGTGGGGAATTTGCCGCGCTCGCTCTGTTTCTGGCTGGTTTCCCGGTGGTTCGGGCTCGTGCTCATTCAGACGTGTGTGTTTCTGTGTCGTAGTTTGAGGAGAACATGGTGCGGATCTGCCTGAGGCTCCTGGACATGAGCCACAAACACCTGAAAGACCCGGCGGACGACGTGTCGGCCCGGTGCAACCCCATCTACGTCAGCAGGATCATCAGCGCCATGGTAACAGCACGAGAGCACAGCTTTGGTTATGAGAAATACCCGGGAAAGATCATTTCTGCGGCACAGTTCATGCACAGAGCCATTCAAAGAGCTTTAGAGAAGAAGAAATGTGTTAAAATCACAATATGAACAAATTAAAACATGAATAATCAGCATAAAATTACAAAGAGCTCCTCAGAGTGCAGGTGTTCATATGGACTTTGGTGCTGGGCCTGGTTTAGTCCTGGTTTAGTCCTGGTTTAGTCCTGGTTTAGTCCTGGTTTAGTCCTGGTTCAGTCCTGGTTTAGTCCTGGTTTAGTCCTGGTTTAGTCCTGGTTTAGTCCTGGTTCAGTCCTGGTTTAGACCTGGTTTAGTCCTGGTTTTAGTTCTGGTTTAGTCCTGGTTCAGTCCTGGTTTAGACCTGGTTTAGTCCTGGTTTAGTCCTGGTTTAGTCCTGGTTCAGTCCTGGTTCAGTCCTGGTTTAGTCCTGGCTTTAGTCCAAGGTTAGTCCTGGTTTAGTCCTGGTTTAGTCCTGGTTCAGTCCTGGTTTAGTCCTGGCTTTAGTCCGAGGTTAGTCCTGGTTTAGTCCTGGCTTTAGTCCAAGGTTAGTCCTGGTTTAGTCCTGGTTCAGTCCTGGTTCAGTCCTGGTTTAGTCCTGGCTTTAGTCCGAGGTTAGTCCTGGTTTAGTCCTGGCTTTAGTCCGAGGTTCAGTCCTGGTTTAGTCCTGGCTTTAGTCCGAGGTTCAGTCCTGGTTTAGTCCTGGCTTTAGTCCGAGGTTCAGTCCTGGTTTAGTCCTGGCTTTAGTCCTGGTTCAGTCCTGGTTTAGTCCTGGCTTTAGTCCGAGGTTAGTCCTGGTTTAGTCCTGGCTTTAGTCCAAGGTTAGTCCTGGTTTAGTCCTGGTTTAGTCCTGGTAGGTCCGCTTTTCTTGTCACTGAAGTCTGCACAACATTCGACCCGCGCACTGATGCTCTGTGTGAGCAGAATTTCAGAATTCAAAGCCGGGCTGGGAAGCGTCTGACATTCGGTTCTGGACTCGGTGCATGATTGACGTGTGGGTCAGTGTTTAATCCGAGACAAAATACAGAAACGCTTCTTTATTTTGTCTAAACAAATGCAGTTTATGCTCCTCCTCCTTGCGGCACGGTGGCTGAGTGCAAACACTCATGCCTCACAGCAAGAAGGTTGTGTCTTGCTGTGAGGCATGAGTGTTGCCACGGTGCCGCAAGGAGGAGGAGCATAAACCAGAGGTGACTTCCTCCTCTGGTTCGATCCCCGGGTCGCCCAGGCCTTTCTGTGTGGAGTTTGCATGTTCTCCCTGTGTTTGGATGGGTTTCCTCCAGGCCCCGGTTTCCCATAGTCCGTATATATGAGTGGGCTAAGCTAACCCGTTAGCCGCTAACCCATTAGCCGCCGCGTGCCAAACAGGAAGTGCTCCAGGAGGCTCTTCCGGCTCCTTCTCTCCTTTTTCCCATTGACTTACAGTGAGATCTTCTCTCCTCTCTCTGGACCTGCTGCTGTGGCCTCGTCATTTTAGTCTTAAAATGTTCGTATGAAGCCGCGACACAGGATCCTGAATTTTTTGTCGCTATTTTGTCAAAAAAAACCTCTTCATAACATAGAGCCTGGCTCCAGATTCGCTCCTGTAACTGTGGCATCAGGAGCCTCATTAGAGCGACGCTAAAGCTGTGGGTGATGTTACACTCACTTAGTCCACTTGTTTTATACAGACTATGGGTTTCCCCCATCAACTCAGAACATGCAACACCTGAACTAACATAAGGACCATGACGTCCACCCTCCTGTGGCTCCTCACAGAGGGGTTCATAGGGGGTCAGGTGCTATGAGGACTGGGCAGCAAACTGCCCCCGCGACCCAGCTGGATTAAACGTAAGAAGATGGATGGTTTAGACCTGGTTTAAAACTGAAATAGACCAATGTAGTCCTGGTTTAGTCCTTCTTAGACCTGGTTGAGGCCTGATATTGTTCTATTTTAGCCCTGGTTTAGACCTGGTTTAGACTTAGTTTTGACATAGTTTTGACCTCAAATAGTCCTGGTTTAGTCCTGGTTTGGCTCTAGCTTAGACCTGGTTTAGTCCTGGTTTAGATATGAAATAGTCCTGGTTTAGTCCTGGTTTGGCTCTAGCTTAGACCTGGTTTAGTCCTGGTTTAGATATGAAATAGTCCTGGTTTAGTCCTGATTAAGCCCTAGTTTAGATCTGGTTTTGACCTGGTTTTGACCTAAAATTGACCTGATATAGTCGTAGTTTAGTCCTGGTTTAGATCAAATTGGTCAAAAATAAGGACGTTGGGACATTTCTTGTATAAAACTGGAACAAATCAGTGGTTTTGTATAAATCTGCTGGGATCAGGGGACACAGGGTCAGGACTGAGACTGTCCCGGGGAAACAGGGACGTCTGGACACTCTAAACCTGCCACCACTGAAGAGATGCCCCAGTGTGAAGAATGGGTCCAATACAGAAGTCAAATTTCCTCTCAAAGTACATTAACCTTTACCTGGAGTCCTGTCACTAATGTTCACCCCAAAGGAAATCTGCATGAACTGTTTCAGGGTGACTTCCTCCTCTGGTAATGGTGCGTTTGTTGTGTGCAGATAAACAGTGAGGACGACCATGGGGTGCTCGTGGGCAACTGGAGCAACAACTTTTTCGGAGGAACGCACCCGTCCCACTGGAGCGGCTCCTACCCCATCCTCCAGCGCTGGCTCAACACCGACTGCCACCCCGTCAAGTTCGGACAGTGCTGGGTCTTCGCCGGAGTCATGTGCTCAGGTGAGGAGGGTTTAGCAAAACGACTGGAAATCAGACACAGAACAGTACTAAAACTAGTAACGAAACTAGATTCTGGTTTGAGCAGGTGTCAATAGTGAAAAAGTCACATTCACAGGACAAAAACAAACCTTTCCTGAAGCTTTAGAACGATCTTGATCTCTTCATTCCTGAGTTTTGTTCATAGCTCCTCATTTCCTGGTGATCCAGAGTGTTGGAGACGTGTGGAGACACTTGTTTAAATCTTCTTCCAGTCCTTGTATTTGCAGAGGTGCTGGTGCTGGGCTAGTGCAGGTCAATGGCCACAGTCGTCCTGCCACTAAAAACAGTCTGACCCACTCCACAGACCCGAGGAAACTATCAGAGCTCCAGACTGTCCCTGTGAATGTCTGTGTCACAGAATCATGTCTGAAATAAAACTAACCTTGTGTCGCCTGAATCTCCGCATGTTGAGGTTCTATTTTCTCATATATCAGTCGCCGCTGCCGAGCTTCTGTCAGGAAGAACAACTCACTGCTGCTCAGACACAAATCCTTCAAATGCAACGGTCGTTTTGACTCTAAAATGCTTCTGTGACACAGACGTTCACAGGGACAGTCTGCAGTTCTTAGAGTTTCCTCGGGTCTGTGGAGTGGCTCAGACATGTGAACATAACTAACCCGTGTTTTAACATCACAGCAAATGTCTCGGACTTGTGTGATTGTGATTTGTGTTTATAGTCTTTAATCTATGTGCTGTGTGTATGTTTAGCATGTTGTCATTTTACTAATATGTTACTCTTCATATTCACTGATCTTTAATGTCTTTGTCAGGCGATGGACGGAATGTTTTTGTGCCTCTGTCCTGTTTTTGTCTCGCCATCGTCCTGCCAATGGGACGACAGATGAAAATGATCCTGCGGCGACTCTGACACATTTACAGCTGCACTAACAAGTGTGGATTAATGTGCACTGTCCCATATATAAGAAATAAACATGCTATAGCATAATATTTGTACATTTCTATCCATGGAGACGTCATCTTGATTGTTCTGCAGTTTGGCATGAAACTTATTTGACTGCTGAAAGAAACCTTTGAAACACATGAATTTTCACTTGCCTCTCCACAGATTTCACCTGTAACCTGCTCGTCTCCATGGAGATGACTTAATGCCATACTGATGAACAATCTAAGAAACGCTAAGACACCAGAAAAGTTACACCATGCAACTTTAAAGAACCTGTACCCAATTTTTCCCCATGTACTTGAGCAAAATGCCCCAGTACAGAGTTACCGTATCAGCAGCTCTTAAGTCCACTGTGCACTGTCTGCGTCGAATTATGAAGCGTTTGTTTGGCCGAGACTCAGGAAGTGCACGGTTAGAATGCTATTTGTTGCTGTAATGTTGCAGTAAAACTTGCTCTAGCCTCTGAAAGTTGTGACACGCTCTTATAAACTCATTTCGGTGAATGATTATGACGCTCTGAATGCATAAAGTGAGTGAGGAATAACTCTGGACGACTGTTTAAAATAAACACATTCAGTTTTTGACATTTTAAGACATTTTTAAAGGGGTTGTTCTCTTTTTTTTCTCCTCCCCCTATCATGTTCTGCTGCACTGTTTTCTTCCTTGTACCTCCATGTCATGGATTATGTGTTTGTAAAAGTACGGACGGGGCAACAGGTCCAATTTCGATTCCTTTGTTTGTCTTTTACATGTGAAGAAATAGACAAATAAAGATATTCATTCATTTATAAAAATCTGCCTTTAAGTCATAACGTACACTTAGGGGAATTATCATCATCATTATTAGGGGAAGGTGCATATTATGTCTGTAACAGTGTAAATAATAATTCTAGTCTAATCTCCGTGTGTTTGCAGTGATGCGTTTCTTCGGGATCCCATGTCGTGTCGTCACAAACTTTCAGTCTGCCCACGACAACGACAGAAACCTGCTCATCGACGTGTACCACCCCGACTACGGCGTCAGGGACATACCCTCCAAGGACAGCGTGTGGTAAGGCATCTGGCTTAATGTGACGCTGCAGCGACGGGAGAGAATACTCTGAAAATATCTGTGAATATCTGCATCAAAATGTATTTTATAGAGAGCTGTGTTCAGATTTAAAGCGCTTTGTGTTTCCTTTTTTGTATGAAAAGTGCTTTATAAATAGTCTGATTGACTGAAATTAAAGTGTAAAAAACCTGACATGTAACAGACGATTCTCACAACAGCAGGAAGTGTCTCGATGTCGAGTCTCGCAGCTTCCGGTCGATGCTTTTCTACGGCAAAATCCCTGTGGAAAAGTGTGTCATATTTTTGAGCAGCTTCATAAATCTGCCCCAACACCAAATCTACATCCAACAAGGAACAAAGAACAGATTCTGTCCATGAAGAATTTATCCACAACGATCGAGGGAAGAAAGACGAAAACTTAAAGGAAACGACGACGAGCATCAGTGAAACGACTGAGCAGCACGAACGTTCTGGTCCTGGAGGAAACAGAAGGAACTTGTTCAGACTGAATCTACAATTACAATTAAAAATCATTTTCATGGTGTCGATATTCACACAGACTGAGAGATTTGTGCAGTTTAAACGGTCGACATTTAATCTGTGAACATCTGTAGCATTTAAATCTCTCTGTCTGTGCTGATATCAACATCACAAAATCGATTTTTAATTTCGTTGTTTCCTTTAAGTTTTCGTCTTTCTTCCCTTGATCGTTGTGGGTAAATTCTTCATGGACAGAATCTGTTCTTTGTTCCTTGTTGGATGTAGATTTGGTGTTGGGGCAGATTTATGAAGCTGCTCAAAAATATGACACACTTTTCCACAGGGATTTTGCCGTAGAAAAGCATCGACCGGAAGCTGCGAGACTCAACATCGAGACACTTCCTGCTGTTGTGAGAATCGTCCGTTCCAAACAGATTAATTCTGTTGCACGGTTTGTTATCCATTATTAATCGAATTAGAGATGAAAAATGACACATGGTCACACTGCAAGAGCTGTTTTCTCTTTTTCTAACTAATAACTTTAAACAAAATCACAAAATGATATTGTGTATTCCCTTTAATTTAGGAAAGTGACTGAATATGATCAAATGAAATGTCACAAGCAACAGCGCAGATTTGCAGAGGGACGGTGTCACGACCAATATTATTATTATTATTATTCTATTTTAATAAACAAAAATATACATTTATTCTGATATTTTTCCAAATTCTGTGGTATTAATTTAACATGTTTTATGGCACGATCACACCACAGCATCCAAACCCGAGACCAAACCTACGCCCTTGGTCACAGGATGCAGGTTTTTTCTGTTTTAGTGCAATAAAAACGTCCAAAATGGAAAAAAAAAAAAATAGAATTATGGTCTATTTTGGGGAAAAAAGTTACAGTTGTATCTGTATTGATACTTCATATAGATTAGTATTTGGGGATCTTTTTGCTAACCCTGTCACATATTATTCTAAAACCCAAACCAATAGTCTGTTTTTGACCCTTTATGCCACCCAGGGATTTTTGTAGCTCTGTGTCATCTATATTTTCCTTTTCTATTTTTTAATGAAACTGTTTTCTGAAAACCATCAAATGAAAGAGAAACTGAATACAGTGTTCAGAATATGTATTTTTGGTGCATGTTTTTAGTTCCTTCCAAACTCGGGCTCTTAGGGAGTTCAGTTTGGCTTTATGTTCAAACTCCTGATAAGATTCATATTGAGTCTGGTTCTTTGCTGTAACAGGAACTTTCACGTGTGGGTGGAGGGCTGGATGAAGAGACCTGATCTTCCTCCTGGATACGACGGGTGGCAGGTGCTGGACCCGACGCCCCAGGAGAGATCTGAAGGTATTTCAGTCCCGTCTGAGTCAAACCGGACGTGGATTTGGGCATTTGTTTGCAGGACGACTGCTGCATTTTAGGTTAAATTACCTCTGTGTGCGTCAAATCTGCTGCCCGAGTCCAACCAGGAATAAAATTACGAACTTCACCAAAATGGTCAAACTAGGGACTGTTATGAGGTCCCTGATGACTCAGGGGTATTTCTCAGTCCCTCTGACTGAGCCTCTTTGTCCTGACTCCTGTAGAGTCTTTTTCTACTGAAGCTGTGGTGCAGCGTCTTTTTCTACTGAAGCTGTGCTGCAGCGTCTTTTTCTACTGAAGCTGTGGTGCAGCGTCTTTTTCTACTGAAGCTGTGCTGCAGCGTCTTTTTCTACTGAAGCTGTGGTGCAGACGTCTTTTTCTACTGAAGCTGTGGTGCAGCGTCTTTTTCTACTGAAGCTGTGGTGCAGACGTCTTTTTCTACTGAAGCTGTGGTGCAGCGTCTTTTTCTACTGAAGCTGTGGTGCAGCATCTTTTTCTACTGAAGCTGTGGTTCAGACGTCTTTTTCTACTGAAGCTGTGGTGCAGCATCTTTTTCTACTGAAGCTGTGGTTCAGACGTCTTTTTCTACTGAAGCTGTGGTGCAGACGTCTTTTTCTACTGAAGCTGTGGTGCAGCGTCTTTTACTACTGAAGCTGTGGTGCAGCGTCTTTTTCTACTGAAGCTGTGGTGCAGCATCTTTTTCTACTGAAGCTGTGGTGCAGCGTCTTTTTCTACTGAAGCTGTGGTGCAGCATCTTTTTCTACTGAAGCTGTGGTGCAGCGTCTTTTTCTACTGAAGCTGTGGTGCAGCGTCTTTTTCTACTGAAGCTGTGGTGCAGCGTCTTTTTCTACTGAAGCTGTGGTGCAGACGTCTTTTTCTACTGAAGCTGTGGTGCAGCGTCTTTTTCTACTGAAGCTGTGGTGCAGATGTCTTTTTCTACTGAAGCTGTGGTGCAGCGTCTTTTTCTACTGAAGCTGTGGTGCAGATGTCTTTTTCTACTGAAGCTGTGGTGCAGCGTCTTTTTCTACTGAAGCTGTGGTGCAGCGTCTTTTTCTACTGAAGCTGTGGTGCAGATGTCTTTTTCTACTGAAGCTGTGGTGCAGATGTCTTTTTCTACTGAAGCTGTGGTGCAGACGTCTTTTTCTACTGAAGCTGTGGTGCAGCGTCTTTTTCTACTGAAGCTGTGGTGCAGCGTCTTTTTCTACTGAAGCTGTGGTGCAGCGTCTTTTTACTGAAGCTGTGGTGCAGCGTCTTTTTACTGAAGCTGTGGTGCAGCGTCTTTTTCTACTGAAGCTGTGGTGCAGCGTCTTTTTCTACTGAAGCTGTGGTGCAGCGTCTTTTTACTGAAGCTGTGGTGCAGCGTCTTTTTCTACTGAAGCTGTGGTGCAGCGTCTTTTTCTACTGAAGCTGTGGTGCAGCGTCTTTTTCTACTGAAGCTGTGGTGCAGCGTCTTTTTCTACTGAAGCTGTGGTGCAGCGTCTTTTTACTGAAGCTGTGGTGCAGCGTCTTTTTCTACTGAAGCTGTGGTGCAGCGTCTTTTTCTACTGAAGCTGTGGTGCAGGCGTCTTTTTCTACTGAAGCTGTGGTGCAGCGTCTTTTTCTACTGAAGCTGTGGTGCAGCGTCTTTTTCTACTGAAGCTGTGGTGCAGCGTCTTTTTACTGAAGCTGTGGTGCAGCGTCTTTTCCTGAAGCTGTGGTGCAGCGTCTTTTTCTACTGAAGCTGTGGTGCAGCGTCTTTTTCTACTGAAGCTGTGGTGCAGCGTCTTTTTCTACTGAAGCTGTGGTGCAGCGTCTTTTTCTACTGAAGCTGTGGTGCAGCGTCTTTTTCTACTGAAGCTGTGGTGCAGCGTCTTTTTCTACTGAAGCTGTGGTGCAGCGTCTTGTTCTACTGAAGCTGTGGTGCAGCCGTCTTTTACTACTGAAGCTGTGGTGCAGCGTCTTTTTCTACTGAAGCTGTGGTGCAGCGTCTTTTTCTACTGAAGCTGTGGTGCAGCGTCTTTTTCTACTGAAGCTGTGGTGCAGCGTCTTTTTCTACTGAAGCTGTGGTGCAGCGTCTTTTTCTACTGAAGCTGTAGTGCAGCGTCTTTTTCTACTGAAGCTGTGGTGCAGCGTCTTTTTCTACTGAAGCTGTGGTGCAGACGTCTTTTTCTACTGAAGCTGTAGTGCAGCGTCTTTTTCCCAGAACAAACCACAGATTCATTTATTCTGTAAAGGCGCCTACAGCCGCAGAGCTTCTACCTTCAGCAGGTCCAGAACTTTCACTTTTTCTGTGATAGTTTCATCTTCCTCGGCCTTTTGCCTTTGTCGTGCAGAATGTTTCCTCCACATTGTGGGTTTTTTTCCTGGAGAAAATTTGCAAAGGTAAATTTGTCAGGCTAAGATAAGATAAGATAAGATAAACTTTATTGTCCCCCGAGGGAGAAATTTGTCTTGGGCACGTAGTGCTGGGTGCAGTCAATAAATACAATACAAAAACAATACAAAACAATACAATACAATAAAATACACAAATAGTATAAATATAGAGTGAAATGCAGAATGCAGTACAATATCATGCAATAGTGCAGGACTAGTAAGGTGACCTCAGCATAGTCTGTATAAAACAGAACCAGCAGATGTGACTTCCAGAGTTAATGAGGATGGAGTGGGATTGAGTGAAGTAGAAAAAGGGTTGGGGATGGGCAGAGGATCCACAGCTGTAGGCCTCCCCCCTGCCCACAAGGAGGCAGAGGTGATCTACAACACCCTAACCCTCCCCAAACTGGGAGGGTTGAGGGGGGAGGGGCTAGGGTAGTGGATCCACAGCAAAAGGCCTCCCCACTACCCTAGGAGAGACGTGTGGGGGCCAAGGACCGAGCTGGTTTTTATGTGTTTGTTGAGGAGGGATATTGAGGTGGGAATGAAAGACTGTTTGAATCGATTGCTCTTGCATCTGCTGGCTCTGTAACGCCTCCCGGAGGGCAGCAATTCATATTCAGAAAATAAAACATGAGATGGATCCCTTAAAATCTTATGTGCTTAACTAACAACAACTTCCTTGTAAAGGGACTGTAAGGGCTGTTCAGTAGGTTTCTCTGCCAGCTTTAGAGCCGTTGTTACCATTTTTAGTAGTATGGCCTTACATTGGACAGTGAGTGAGCCGTACCATGTGACCGTGCCATATCTAACAATACTTGCTATAACTGCATTGTAGAATATGGCCCTAATCTCCGACTTCACACCAAATAAGCGCAGCCTTCTGAGAAAGTAGAGTCTTTGTGCCAGTCTGCTGCACAGACAGTCCACATGAGCACTCCAGCTCAAACTGTTGGACACCATTATACCTGGGTATTTGTACGACGCCACCTGCTCAATTACAGTGTTGTTCATTCTCACTGGATCATGTACAGTAACCCCTCTAGGGTCAAAAATCATTTCTTTAGTTTTTTTCACGTTCAGTTTAAGGTGGTGATTATTGCACCAAGTTTTAAAAATGTCTACTTCCTTAAAATACACTCCGGGGTCATCATTGGCTTCCAGCAGAGTGAGAATGATGGTGTCATCAGAAAATTTAACAAGGCGATTCTTAGGGTGTGAGCTTCTACACTCGTTTGTATACAGTGTGAATAAAACCGGAGAACTTACACATCCTTGTGGGACACCTGTATTACTTTGTTTAAGGGCTGAGAGGGAGCCATTTATTGACACCTGTTGCCAGCGATTTGTTAAAAATGAATAGAACCATTTAAAAATAAAAGGATTAACATTTAAATCTATTAGTTTTTGAGTGATCAAATAAGGCTGAATAGTATTAAACGCAGAACTGAAGTCTGCAAAAAGAACTCTGGCATATGCTTGAGAATGCTCCAAGTGTTTATTAATCCAATGTGTAACAGTGATAAGTGCATCCTCAGTTCCCCGGCCCTGCTTATAGGCAAACTGTAGAGGGTCAAGACTGTCAGTCACTTCAGTTTTGAGCATGTTAACAACAATTTTTTCAAAATATTTCATTATAATTGAGGTTAATGCCACAGGTCGGTAATCATTGTTTGTTGCTGGGCATGAGACTTTAGGTATCGGCACAATTATTGATCTTTTCCATAATTGTGGCACAGTATGACTGTTTAACGAGAGTTGATAGATTGGGCACCATGCTGTCGCTAGTTCAGTCGAACAGTTTTTAATCAAAGTTGCAGATAGACCATCCGGGCCCGTAGATTTTCCCTTGCAAACTTTACTGAAGGCAGCCTGCACTTGCTGTGGAGTAATCTTGAGTTCACACTGGTCAGGCAAGGCAACAGAGTCTATGATCTCCCTTCCACACATGGAGTAGTCATGGGTCTCAAATCTCAGAAAGAAGTCATTTAATTCATTAGCTCGAGATTCATTGTCCATGGTAATAAGTTGCTTGTTACTGGTGGCCATGTTTGAGAGACTTTTCAGCTGGTCCCACAGACGTTTATTGTTCGATGTTCTGTAGCTATGCTCAATATTTGAGCACTGTTTCTTCCTGGCTTTGCCTAGGAGCTGATCTAGTTCTTTCTGTGCAACTGCGATCGCTAATTTGTCTTTATTTTTAAAAGCTGTTCTTTTCCTGTTAATGCACAATTTGACTTCCTTGGTGATGTGGGGCTTATTGTTTGGGAAATGTAAAATCTTTTTCTTCTCCACCACATTATCCACACAAAAGTTTATATAGTCAGTTATTGTTACGGTTGCTTCCTCCAGCTCTAGGCTATGGAAGATGCTCCAGTCTGTGCTTAGAAAGCAACCCTTTAATGCCTCTATACTCTCCTCTGTCCATTTGAGCACGGTTTTGGACTGAGGTTTACTAGATTTCAGAGCAGATTTATATATTGGTATAAGGTTCACTGTCCCATGGTCTGAATTCCCAATTGGGGATAAAAGTTTAGATTGAAACGCCTCTTTTATGTTAACATAGCATTTGTCTAAGATGTTGTTATTTCTAGTGGCTGACTTCACATATTGCTGGAAACCAGGCACTGCTGGTTCCAGTTTACAATGGTTCATATCTCCCATAACTAGGACAGGTGCTCCTGGTGAGTGGTGTAGTTGCAAGTGAACACATTCGGATATTAGACTAGCTGCTCTGCCAGCATTGCCACTAGGTGGTATATACACTAGGCACAGGATTACACACCCAAACTCTCTTGGAAGATAAAATGGTCGCATAGAAATGCAGAGGAGTTCAACATCCGGGGTGCACAGACATGATTTAACAGTAAACTGTTTACACCAGTTTTTATTCAAGTACACAATTAGCCCACCTCCCCTAGACTTAAGTGAGGCGTCGTTCCTGTCTGCTCGAACAGTAAAAAAGCTCTCCAACTCCACTACTGAGTCAGGAATGTCCTTATGCAACCATGTTTCGGTCAAAGCAATAAAACTTGATTGTCTATAGGAATGACAAAATCTCCTATGTAGTTTTAGTTCGTCCATTTTAGAGCGCAGTGATCTTACATTACTTAAAATAATGGATGGAAGAGGTGGCCTGTTCCCACGTCTCCTCAGTCTTTGCCTTACATCTCCTCTCCTGCCCCTCTTCCTCCGTTGTGGTTTAGGTAGAGGCTTGATTTTAACCTCCTCTGGCAAATCGTCAGGTGAATAAAACTACTGTGACGCAATGCAAGCAGAGCCTCCCGGGAATAACTAAGATGAAACGTTACCTGGGAGGGTGCAGGGGTGATGTTTTTGCCCAAGAGTTCAGCGACAGTCAGTAGGAGTAGGAAGAAAATGAGTATTGTAGACATGGTTGCGGTGACGCCCTCGGGTATGGATCAGTCGATGTTGCTGCTCCCTGATTTTATTGTCGCTCGTGGCCCCGCTCATAGCCACCGCTCCGCCGCACGTGGCCACCGCTCCGCCGCCCGTGGCCGCCGCAACGCCGCCCGCCGCCCGTGGCCGCAGCTCCGCCGCCCGTGGCCGCAGCTCTGCCGCCTGTGGCCGTTGCTCGCTGCCCGCGGCCAGCGCTGCTCCAAGGTTCCGCCTCGCCGCTCGTAGCTGCCTCTCCACTGATGCCGCCTTGAGGGTGTTGCTCTGCCGCCCTGGGCTGCTCGTGAGGGCTGCTGCTGCCGGTGCCTCAGGGGTTTCCCAGCCTCATCAGGTGGAAGCCGTCTCGTTAGGTTAGCTAAAGCAGCTAAGATAGCTTCTGCACGTTGTACTCCCTGCCCCCCAGGGGGAGGTCTTCTTAAAACTTTGCAGAGGTCACTGCCATTGTACCAGTCCGTGCGTCATTAAAAAAGATGCAATCCAACACATAGACATAAAAGCATAAAAGACAGAAATGCACCCGTTGCACCACGGCCCTGGTCGCCTGCTGTGCAGCGCCCCGGAACCGGAAGCTGAACAGAGACGAGGCACAGAAACTGTGGACATTGGTCTGAGTGAAAAACTAACGTTACAGCTGATTTATACATTATATACATATACGTCTTCCTCTCAGTGGAGGCAGAACGACAGCGCCACCTGCAGTTCCACTTCCTCAGGACAGGATCCCAGGTGTGTGAGAGTAAAAAAGCCTCTCATCCCGGTTTATAGATGCAGGTGGTGCTGTCCTCCTGTGTCCACCGGTGGGAAGAAAGAGCCAAAACCTGTTTAAATGAGCTGATCAGAAACATCACAGCAACATCAGAGACTCTGAGGAAGAGCACAAACTGTCAGGGATAAAAACAAACCTAATAACAGGAACTACCATGTTCTAGTCCTACGACAGGAATATTCTAACCCATCATGTGCACTTTAAAGGACCCATATTACAACATTTTCTGATCTGTTTTATAGAGAAACAAAACACAACTCCAGGTTTGTTTTTGGAGCAGTGACAACGTTATAACATGACTTAAAACTCATAAGAGTGAGTTTTGTGGAATATACCACCTTTAATATTGATTTGTGCTGATGAGACTTGAGCAAATGTGATAAAAGATTTTTAGATTTTGAAACTAAAACTTGATGCAACCTTCAGACTTTTATGGATGAAGTGACCAAAAAGTCCTCCACTTCTAACTAGATCTACATAAACGAGTAGTTTAGTGAAGAACTGTGAAGGACGTCTGTTTTCATGTGTTGTGTGTTTTCTCAGGAGTGTTTTGGTGCGGTCCAGCTCCAGTCGCAGCTGTTCTAAAAGGAGAAACAGCCCTGAAATACAACGTCCCGTTTGTGTTTGCGGAGGTGAACGCCGACTGTGTGGACTGGCTGGTACGAAATACACTCGATTTATTTGTTTTTATTTTATTGCCATATACAAACTACATACACAAGGTAAAGAACAGGACAGAACAGAAAAGAACATCTCTTGTAAAGGAGCTGGAAGAAGAACCCAGTTCCTTATTCTGTACACTTGAGAAAACTATACAGATTCAATATTTGAATGTATTTTTATTCATGATTTATGTATGTATTTATTGATTTGTGTTAATATATGTGCTTTTTTCTTAAAAGTTGAACGTCTGAAGCTAAAATCCATTGCTACAGGAGGTGGAACTCCACTTTAACCCATCTGACAACAGCCACGAGTCTAACAAACCAAACGCTCTGCCTGGTTCACTCATTAGTGTCTGGAAACGTTAGGAAACAACTTTATAAGCACCTCACACTTCCCTCTGCTGATTTCCCACTGCACAGGCCAAAGCCCAAAGACTCGATCACCGACGTCGTTTCCATTTATTTACGAGTAAATTATGTTTTTCAAAAATGCTTTCGACAACTTTCAGTTTCTCTTCTTCTTCACCGTCAGTCGTCGATTCTCACTTGTTGCTTCTGGAGTCGACAGTCGAGTCTTTTGGGCTTTGGCCTGTGCAGTGGGAAATCAGCAGAGGGAAGTGTGTTCAAAACTTGCCCCCATCACTACACTAGTTCAGAACTTGCCCCCATCATTACACTAGTTCAGAACTTGCCCCCATCACTACACTAGTTCAGAACTTGCCCCCATCACTGCACTAGTTCAGAACTTGCCCCCATCACTACACTAGTTCAGAACTTGCCCCATCACTACACTAGTTCAGAACTTGCCCCCATCACTACACTAGTTCAGAACTTGCCCCCATCACTACACTAGTTCAGAACTTGCCCCCATCATTACACTAGTTCAGAACTTGCCCCATCACTACACTAGTTCAGAACTTGCCCCATCACTACACTAGTACAGAACTTGCCCCCATCACTACACTAGTTCAGAACTTGCCCCCATCACTGCACTAGTTCAGAACTTGCCCCATCACTACACTAGTTAAGAACTTGCCCCCATCATTACACTAGTTCAGAACTTGCCCCATCACTACACTAGTTCAGAACTTGCCCCCATCACTACACTAGTTCAGAACTTGCCCCATCACTGCACTAGTTCAGAACTTGCCCCCATCACTACACTAGTTCAGAACTTGCCCCCATCACTACACTAGTTCAGAACTTGCCCCCATCACTACACTAGTTTGTTGCCTTGACAGACTCACTGCCACAGTGAGATCTCCACCGAGGAAACACTGATCTGTGCCGTTTTTTGGCTTCTGACAGAATTCCACCTCCTCTAGCACCGGACTTTATCTTCAGACGGGCCCCAGTTCCCTTTTAATATACTTGTTTTTTTGTGATTAGGTAAAAAAGGACGGTTCCAAGGTGAAGATTTACACCGATTCACATCGAGTGGGTCAGAACATCTCCACCAAGTCTGTGGGTTCCAACAAACGCTGCAACATCACCAGGAACTACAAGCACAGAGAAGGTCCGGAGCATTAAAGCTGCACTGCGTCACTTTCTGGTTCTCTCGTTTTCCTTTTCTAATTCTTCACCGTTGATTTGTTTTGCAGGAACGGAAGAGGAGAGAGCGGCGTTTACGTACGCCCTGACCAGAGACTACACCAAAGACGACACGGAAACTGAGGAAGACGACCACAGTGACGAGTCCGAAGACACGAGCGGAAACCAAACCCAAACCCAGACCGGGACCGGGACCGGGACCGGGACGGGTCAGAACGGGCTCCTGGTGAACGGGACCGGACAAGGAACCAACAACGGCACCGAGAACGGGACCGTGAAGCCCAGGAGCAGCGGGACAGCACCACAGATCAGCCTGAGGTTCAAAGAGGTGAGAGTTTGGGACTAAACCAGGACTGAACCAGAACTGAACCAGAACTAAAACAGGACTAAACCAGGACTGAACCAGGACTAAAACAGGACTAAACAAGGACTAAACCAGGACTGAACCAGGACTAAACCAGGACTGAACCAGAACTAAACCAGTTCTGAACCAGGACTGAACCAGGACTAAACCAGGACTGAACCACGACTAAACCAGGACTCAACCAGGTCTAAACCAGGACTGAACCAGGTCTAAATCAGGACTAAACCAGGTCTGAACCAGGTCTAAATCAGGACTAAACCAGGACTGAACCAGGACTAAACCAGGACTGAACCACGACTAAACCAGGACTCAACCAGGTCTAAACCAGGACTGAACCAGGTCTAAATCAGGACTAAACCAGGTCTGAACCAGGTCTAAATCAGGGCTAAACCAGGTCTGAACCAGGACTAAACCAGGTCTGAACCAGGGCTAAACCAGGACTAAACCAGGACTAAAACAGAACTAAACCAGGACTAAAACAGAACTAAACCAGGACTAAACCAGGACTAAACCAGGTCTAAACCAGGACTAAACCAGGACTAAACCAGGACTAAACCAGGACTAAACCAGGTCTGAACCAGGACTAAACCAGGACTAAAACAGAACTCAACCAGCTCTAAACCAGGACTGAACCAGGACTAAACCAGGACTAAAACAGAACTCAACCAGGTCTAAACCAGGACTGAACCAGGACTAAACCAGGACTAAAACAGAACTGAACCAGGACTAAACCAGGTCTGAACCAGGACTAAACCAGGACTAAAACAGAACTCAACCAGGTCTAAACCAGGTCTGAACCAGGTCTGAACCAGGGCTAAACCATTTCTGAACCAGGGCTAAACCAGGTCTGAACCAGGACTAAACCAGGACTAAACCAGGACTAAAACAGAACTGAACCAGGACTAAACCAGGTCTGAACCAGGACTAAACCAGGACTAAAACAGAACTCAACCAGGTCTAAACCAGGTCTGAACCAGGTCTGAACCAGGGCTAAACCATTTCTGAACCAGGGCTAAACCATTTCTGAACCAGGGCTAAACCAGGTCTGAACCAGGGCTAAACCAGGACTAAACCAGGACTGAACCAGGACTAAACCTGCTCTGTACTTGTGTTTTCTGTGACACGTGTAAGACCCAACAGCGCCTCCTACAGTCCTGCCGTGATCATTACTATATCCACTTACTGTTCAATTTGTGTATTTACGTGTTTGTGCTCATTTTCATTGCAATAGTGAGAAAATCTTTGTCATTTTTTTGTAATATAGTAAGTTTTGAGCTGTAGAGGGTTTAATAAGTACATTTTAAGGATGTAACAATAACATAAATCTGGTGATATTGTATCATCAAAGGTCTCACAATATCTGGAATCCCAAGTGTCTTTGCTTAAATGAACAGTTCTGATGCAGAAATACCTAAAAAAAAACACAGGGAACTACATAGACCATGATCCTTTGCTCCGTTTCAGTGCAGACGACATGAAGAAATAACTGTTCTAAGCACTTTTACATCTTCATTGTTTGGATTAAGTCTGTGAAGCATTTTTAGAGGAAAAAGGAGCAGATTCACAGTTTCACTTACTTTTTAATTTAATTTAATTTAATTTAATTTAATTTAATTTAATTTAATTTAATTTAATTTAATTTAATTTAATTTAATTTAATTTATTTTATTTTATTTTATTTTATTCTATTCTATTCTATTCTATTCTATTCTATTTTATTCTATTTTATTCTATTTTATTTTATTTTATTTTATTCTATTTTATTCTATTTTATTCTATTTTATTCTATTTTATTTTATTCTATTTTATTCTATTTTATTTTATTCTATTTTATTCTATTTTATTCTATTCTATTCTATTCTATTTTATTCTATTCTATTCTATTTTATTCTATTCTATTCTATTCTATTTTATTCTATTCTATTCTATTCTATTTTATTCTATTCTATTCTATTCTATTCTATTTTATTCTATTCTATTCTATTCTATTCTATTCTATTCTATTCTATTCTATTTTATTCTATTTTATTCTATTCTGTCTGTGGTGCAGGTGTGTCGGCCTCTGAACGGGGAGGACGTGAAGCTGAACCTGGTGCTGCACAGTGAGGCTCTCGTGCCCAGACTTCTGTACATCAACCTCAGTGTCATCGCCATGAGCTACAACGGATCCCCCCTGTCCACGATCCAGACGGCGCTGGAGAAGGAGACGCTGCAGCCGGGGGGAGGTACAGACACTACAGACGCTACTGACACTGACACTACTGACACTGACACTACTGACACTGACACTACTGACGCAACTGACACTACTGACACTACTGACGCTACTGACACTACTGACGCTACTGACACTGACGCTACTGACACTACTGATGCTACTGACACTGGCACTACTGACACTACTGACGCTACTGACACTGACACTACTGATGCTACTGACACTGACACTACTGATGCTACTGACACTGGCACTACTGACACTACTGACGCTACTGACACTGACACTACTGACACTACTGATGCTACTGACACTGGCACTACTGACACTACTGACGCTACTGACACTGACACTACTGATGCTACTGGCACTACTGACACTACTGACGCTACTGACACTGACACTACTGATGCTACTGACACTGGCACTACTGACACTACTGACGCTACTGACACTGACACTACTGATGCTACTGACACTGGCACTACTGACACTACTGACGCTACTGACACTGGCACTACTGATGCTACTGACACTGACGCTACTGACGCTACTGACACTGACACTACTGATGCTACTGACACTACTGACGCTACTGATGCTACTGACACATCCAGACGGTGCTGCAGAAGGAGACGCTGCAGCCGGGGGGAGGTACAGACACTACAGACGCTACTGACACTGACACTACTGACGCTACTGACACTACTGACGCTACTGACACTGACATTACTGACGCTACTGACACTGACACTACTGACCCTACTGACACTACTGACACTGACACTACTGACGCTACTGACACTGACACTACTGACGCTACTGACACTACTGACGCTACTGACACTGACACTACTGACGCTACTGACACTGACACTACTGACGCTACTGACACTGGCACTACTGACGCTACTGACACTTCCAGACGGCGCTGCAGAAGGAGACGCTGCAGCCGGGGGAAGGTACAGACGCTACAGACGCTACTGACCGGGGAAGGTCAGTCTGTCCCAGTTTACACCACTGTGTGTGGAGAGAATGAAGAATGAACAGAAAAGCGCTGTATAAAACTGATGCATTATTATTACTAGTAATAATAGTAGTAACTGTGGTCATTGTAGTAGTTGTAGCAGTTATAGTAGAAGTTGTAGTCATAGTAGTAATTGTAGTAGTAGTACTAATAGCAGTAGTAGTTATAGTTGTAGTAGTAGTAGTAGTAGTAGTACTAATAGCAGTAGTAGTTATAGTTGTAGTAGTAGTAGCTCTTTTAATTATATAAGTAACTGTAAAAGTGCAAATAAGCCACATAAAAGTAAAGTTTTCCTCTCAGTTTCTTGCAGTAATAATTAAAAACAAAAATACTTTATTATTATATACTCTATTTTGTACTTGCTCCTGTACCTGTGCAGTAACAGTACTTTACTCTGTACTCGTCTGTGTACCTGTAACAGTACTTTACTCTGTACTCGTCTGTGTACCTGTGCAGTAACAGTACTTTACTCTGTACTCGTCTGTGCTGTAACAGTACTTTACTCTGTACTCGTCTGTGTACCTGTGCAGTAACAGTACTTTACTCTGTACTCGTCTGTGTACCAGTGCAGTAACAGTACTTTACTCTGTACTCGTCTGTGTACCTGTGCAGTACCAGTACTTTACTCTGTACTCGTCTGTGTACCTGTGCAGTAACAGTATTTTACTCTGTACTCGTCTGTGTACCTGTGCAGTAACAGTATTTTACTCTGTACTCGTCTGTGTACCTGTGCAGTAACAGTACTTTACCCTGTACTCGTCTGTGTACCTGTGCAGTAACAGTACTTTACCCTGTACTCGTCTGTGTACCTGTGCAGTAACAGTACTTTACTCTGTACTTGTCTGTGTACCTGTGCAGTAACAGTACTTTACCCTGTACTCGTCTGTGTACCTGTGCAGTAACAGTACTTTACTCTGTACTCGTCTGTGTACCTGTGCAGTAACAGTACTTTACTCTGTACTCGTCTGTGTACCTGTGCAGTAACAGTACTTTACTCTGTACTCATCTGTGTACCTGTGCAGTACCAGTACTTTACTCTGTACTCGTCTGTGTACCTGTGCAGTAACAGTACTTTACTCTGTACTCGTCTGTGTACCTGTGCAGTAACAGTACTTTACTCTGTACTCGTCTGTGTACCAGTGCAGTAACAGTACTTTACTCTGTACTCGTCTGTGTACCTGTGCAGTAACAGTACTTTACTCTGTACTCGTCTGTGTACCAGTGCAGTAACAGTACTTTACTCTGTACTCGTCTGTGTACCTGTGCAGTAACAGTACTTTACTCTGTACTCGTCTGTGTACCAGTGCAGTAACAGTACTTTACTCTGTACTTGTCTGTGTACCTGTCACAGTCCTCCCTCCTCTCCGCAGACCTGACTCTCCCGATCCTGGTGCGTTTCTCCGAGTACTGGGAGCCGATGCTGGACAGTGACGTGATGAAGGTGTCGGCCGTGGTCTCGGACACCGCCGCCCCGGATCAGGTGTTTCTGGCGGAGAGTGACCTGGTGCTGATCGATCCGCCCATAGACATCAAGGTACGTCCCCCCAGTAAAGAGAGGAAGTCGCCACATCAAACTCAAACCTACACAAAACTATGTCCTTGTTTGTGCTGCAAAAAGTTTGGTTTGTGTTGCTTCAGTTTTGAAGAAATTAACGATTCTTTTACAGGTCAAATGCTCGAAAACGCCCAAAATAGAGTCAGTCGTTTGTGCTGCAGAAAGTTTCATTTGTGTGATTCTGGTTCTTCAGATATTCACAGTTTTATTTTGGTCGATGACGACGTCCAGAACCTCAGAATGTGAAACAGCCTCAAAACAGGAAGAAAATTACAGAAAACATTTGTATTTGGTTTGTGCTGTTTTGTGCTGTGTGTTTCATTTGTGTGAGTTTATTTCTAAAATTATTCATGATCATTTCTGCTGTGATTATAAGACGTCATTTCTGTTCATCTGAAGCAGCAACTTTAGCAAAACTAGTGATGATAAACGACCTGAGGCTGTGGAAAAGTCTGTGTTATTCTATAAAATATGAATCAAAAGAAAATGACTAAAGACTGAAACAGACTTTTCCACAGCCTCAGGTCGTTTCTCTTCAGTTTTGTCGTCTCCGTGTGCAGCAGAATTCCCCAAAATGCTTGAAAATGGTCCAGGAATGTACTTCTTTAGTGTTTTTCACTGGTAAATAAATGGAATTAGAAACGACATCGACAGTCGAGTCTTTTGGCTTTGGCCTGTGCAGTGGGAAATCAGCAGAGGGAAGTGTGAGGTGTTTATAAAGTTGTTTTCTAACGTTTCCAGACACTAATGAGTGAACCAGGCAGAGCGTTTGGTTTGTTAGACTCGTGGCTGTTGTCAGATGGGTTAAAGTGGAGTTAAGCTTCTTCAGTCTGAAGCAAATTGGTGTTTTACGTGGAGGTTCAGAACTTGCCCCCATCACTACACTAGTTCAGAACTTGCCCCCATCACTACACTAGTTCAGAACTTGCCCCCATCACTACACTAGGTCAGAACTTGCCCCCATCACTACACTAGTTCAGAACTTGCCCCCATCACTGCACTAGTTCAGAACTTGCCCCCATCACTACACTAGTTCAGAACTTGCCCCCATCACTACACTAGTTCAGAACTTGCCCCCATCACTACACTAGTTCAGAACTTGCCCCCATCACTACACTAGGTCAGAACTTGCCCCCATCACTACACTAGTTCAGAACTTGCCCCATCACTACACTAGTTCAGAACTTGCCCCCATCACTACACTAGGTCAGAACTTGCCCCCATCACTACACTAGTTCAGAACTTGCCCCCATCACTACACTACTTCAGAACTTGCCCCCATCACTACACTAGTTCAGAACTTGCCCCCATCACTACACTAGTTCAGAACTTGCCCCCATCACTACACTAGTTAAGAACTTGCCCCATCACTGCACTAGTTCAGAACTTGCCCCCATCACTACACTAGTTTGTTGCCTTGACAGACTCACTGCCACAGTGAGATCTCCACCGAGGAAACACTGATCTGTGCCGTTTTTTGGCTCCTGACAGAATTCCACCTCCTCTACACACGGACTGTATCAGTATGTCGTATTCATATGTAGTAATCCTGTGTAACTGTGTGTGCAGTTGCTGAATACTCCTCGTGTGCATCGGGAGGCGATTCTGCAGGTTTCCTTCTCCAACCCGGTGAACGAGACTCTGAAGCAGTGCACGCTCACGCTGTCCGGGAGCGGCCTGTGGAAGGAGGAGCAGCAAATCAGGTCAGTGTAACCACCTCCTCAAAAACATGCTTGGAGTTGTGTTTGTTTCATTCACATGTTTGAGTAATTCTTAATTATTAGTCTGTACATCTCCAAAGCTCAAACTCCCAACCGTAAACTTACACAGTCTGGAGACCTTTTCTAAACACAATTTCAACCGTTTTTGTAATAAGTATCATGTGTATTATAAAGTTTTCATGCTTCAGGATAGGAGCCTCCAAACTTTTTCCTCCTGTGAGACTTTACAAAACAAAAATGCCAAAAAGCTGTGCATTTTATCCATCCATCCATCCATCTTCTCCCGCTTAATCCGGCTGGGTCGCGGGGGCAGCTTGCTGCCCAATACTCATAGCACCTGACCGCCCCTATGAACCCCTCTGCGGGTGGTGAGCCCACAGGAGGGTGGACATCATGGTGTTAGTGATGTTAGTTCATAGGGGTGCGGGCATGTTTTGGGTTGATGGGGGAAACCGGAGCACCCGGAGGAAACCCATCCAGACACGGGGAGGAACATGCAAACTCCACACAGAAAGGCCCGGGTGACCCGGGGATCGAACCCGCAACCTTCTTGCTGTGAGGCCTGAGCGTTGCCACTCAGCCACCGTGCAGCCGCTGTGCATTTTTGTGTTTTTTTTGTGGCCGCTAAAATGCTGTGCATTTTAGCGATGATCAGACGATGATCAGAAAGAGGGCGAGCCTCTGGGTACAGTTAGATGCCGATAAAACATAAACCACTGTCCATTTATTAGTGTGCAAAGTTGGGCTTCAGAATCATACTTTTACAATAGTAATAGGCCTGCAATTAACCACGTTATTGTTATTTTAAAAAAGTATATATGTTTATATATATAATCCTGCTGAGACCCGGCCCATTCATTTGTGTCCTTTACAGTGGACACTGAGTCGATGTTTTAAGTGTTTTGAGACAGACTCTTAATGGGGGGGGACTAAGTTCCTCTGTTTAAATAGGACTGGGGGGTTATAGGCACCAGAATAACCAAATTAAAAGGGAGTCTAAAAACTTTTTGAGGTGACTGTAGAAGCTTGGTCATCAAAAAAGTTCTTTTTGTTAGGTTTTTAACTTCACATAGATTTAACACCAAAATGTCTCCGGCATTCATTACAGAAGACATGTTACAAATGATAAAAAATAAAAATGAACAAAATCTAAATGCTAAGGTGTTCATTTATGTCCAAAAAGATAGAAAATCACACACACACACACACACACACACACACACACACACACACACACACATATATATATATATATATATATATATATATATATATATATATATACATATACTAGGGGTGGAATGGGACACAAAAATCACGGTTCGGTTCGTATCTCGGTTTTGAGGTCACAGGTCAGTTCATTTTCGGTGCAGTATGGGAAGAAAAGGCAAAAATGTCACATGTTTAAATGATAAAATGCAGCAAAAGACCCAAAAGACCCAAACCTTCTGTCTGTGAAACTGCACAATACTGAACGCTCAGGGAAAACAGAACAAACAGAAAATCATGACTATTATTTATGACTATTATTAGTTGTTTAGATCTGGTTTAGTACTGGTTAGGGTTAGTACCTGGGTTATGGTTAGTACCTGGGTTAGGGTTAGTACCTGGTTAGGGTTAGTACCTGGGTTAGGGTTAGTACCTGGGTTAGTACCTGGTTAGGGTTAGTACCTGGGTTAGGGTTAGTACCTGGTTAGGGTTAGTACCTGGGTTAGGGTTAGTACCTGGTTAGGGCTAGTACCTGGGTTAGGGTTAGTACCTGGTTAGGGCTAGTACCTGGGTTAGGGTTAGTACCTGGGTGAGGGTTAGTACCTGGTTAGGGTTAGTACCTGGGTTAGGGTTAGTACCTGGGTTAGGGTTAGTACCTGGGTTAAGGTTAGTACCTGGGTTAAGGTTAGTACCTGGGTTAGGGTTAGTACCTGGGTTACGGTCAGTACCTGGGTGAGGGTTAGTACCTGGGTTAAGGTTAGTACCTGGGTGAGGGTTAGTACCTGGGTTAGGGTTAGTACCTGGGTTAGGGTTAGTACCTGGTTAGGGTTAGTACCTGGGTTAAGGTTAGTACCTGGGTTAGGGTTAGTACCTGGGTTAAGGTTAGTACCTGGGTTAAGGTTAGTACCTGGGTTAGGGTTAGTACCTGGGTTAGGGTTAGTACCTGGGTTAGGGTTAGTACCTGGTTAGGGTTAGTACCTGGGTTAGGGTTAGTACCTGGGTGAGGGTTAGTACCTGGGTTAAGGTTAGTACCTGGGTTAAGGTTAGTACCTGGGTTAGGGTTAGTACCTGGTTAGGGTTAGTACCTGGGTTAAGGCTAGTACCTGGGTTAAGGTTAGTACCTGGGTTAGGGTTAGTACCTGGTTAGGGTTAGTACCTGGGTTAGGGTTAGTACCTGGGTTAGGGTTAGTACCTGGTTAGGGCTAGTACCTGGGTTAGGGCTAGTACCTGGGTTAGGGTTAGTACCTGGGTTATAGTACCTGGTTAGGGTTAGTACCTGGGTGAGGGTTAGTACCTGGTTAGGGTTAGTACCTGGGTGAGGGTTAGTACCTGGGTTAGGGTTAGTACCTGGGTGAGGGTTAGTACCTGGTTAGGGTTAGTACCTGGGTGAGGGTTAGTACCTGGGTTAGGGTTAGTACCTGGGTTAGGGTTAGTACCTGGGTTAAGGCTAGTACCTGGGTTAGGGTTAGTACCTGGGTTAGGGTTAGTACCTGGGTTAGGGTTAGTACCTGGGTTAGGGTTAGTACCTGGGTTAGGGTTAGTACCTGGTTAGGGTTAGTACCTGGGTTAGGGCTAGTACCTGGGTTAGGGTTAGTACCTGGGTTAGGGTTAGTACCTGGGTTAGGGTTAGTACCTGGTTAGGGCTAGTACCTGGGTGAGGGCTAGTACCTGGTTAGGGTTAGTACCTGGTTAGGGCTAGAACCTGGGTTAGGGCTAGTACCTGGGTGAGGGTTAGTACCTGGTTAGGGCTAGTACCTGGGTTAGGGCTAGTACCTGGGTGAGGGTTAGTACCTGGTTAGGGTTAGTACCTGGGTTAGGGCTAGTACCTGGTTAGGGTTAGTACCTGGGTTAGGGCTAGTACCTGGGTTAGGGTTAGTACCTGGGTGAGGGTTAGTACTTGGTTAGGGTTAGTACCTGGGTTAGGGTGAGTACCTGGGTTAGGGTGAGTACCTGGGTTAGGGTTAGTACCTGGGTGAGGGTTAGTACCTGGGTTAGGGTTAGTACCTGGGTGAGGGTTAGTACCTGGGTGAGGGTTAGTACCTGGGTTAGGGTTAGTACCTGGGTGAGGGTTAGTACCTGGTTAGGGTTAGTACCTGGGTTAGGGTTAGTACCTGGGTTAGGGTTAGTACCTGGTTAGGGTTAGTACCTGGGTTAGGGTTAGTACCTGGGTTAGGGTTAGTACCTGGTTAGGGTTAGTACCTGGGTTAGGGTTAGTACCTGGGTTAGGGTTAGTACCTGGGTTAGGGCTAGTACCTGGGTTAGGGTTAGTACCTGGGTGAGGGTTAGTACCTGGGTTAGGGTTAGTACCTGGGTTAGGGTTAGTACCTGGGTTAGGGTTAGTACCTGGGTTAAGGTTAGTACCTGGGTTAAGGTTAGTACCTGGGTTAGGGTTAGTACCTGGGTTAGGGTTAGTACCTGGTTAGGGTTAGTACCTGGGTTAGGGTTAGTACCTGGGTTAGGGTTAGTACCTGGGTTAGGGTTAGTACCTGGGTTAAGGTTAGTACCTGGGTGAGGGTTAGTACCTGGGTTAAGGTTAGTACCTGGGTTAGGGTTAGTACCTGGGTTAGGGTTAGTACCTGGGTTACGGTCAGTACCTGGGTGAGGGTTAGTACCTGGGTTAAGGTTAGTACCTGGGTTAGGGTTAGTACCTGGGTTAGGGTTAGTACCTGGGTTACGGTTAGTACCTGGGTTACGGTTAGTACCTGCTAGGTTAGTACCTGGGTTAAGGTTAGTACCTGGGTTAAGGTTAGTACCTGGGTTAGGGTTAGTACCTGGGTTAGGGTTAGTACCTGGTTAGGGTTAGTACCTGGGTTAGGGTTAGTACCTGGGTTAGGTTAGTACCTAGTACCTGGTTAGGGGTTAGTACCTTTAAGGTTAGTACCTGGGTTAAGGCTAGTACCTGGGTTAGGGTTAGTACCTGGGTGAGGGTTAGTACCTGGGTTATGGTTAGTACCTGGGTTAGGGTTAGTACCTGGGTTAAGGTTAGTACCTGGGTTAAGGTTAGTACCTGGGTTAAGGTTAGTACCTGGGTTAGGGTTAGTACCTGGGTTACGGTCAGTACCTGGGTGAGGGTTAGTACCTGGGTTAAGGTTAGTACCTGGGTTAAGGTTAGTACCTGGGTTAGGGTTAGTACCTGGTTAGGGTTAGTACCTGGGTTAAGGCTAGTACCTGGGTTAAGGTTAGTACCTGGGTTAGGGTTAGTACCTTGGTTAGGGTTAGTACCTGGTTAGGGTTAGTACCTGGGTTAAGGCTAGTACCTGGGTTAAGGTTAGTACCTGGGTTAGGGTTAGTACCTGGGGTTGAGGCAGCGCACTGATCCCACAATGCTGGGCGAGGTGCAGGCGGCTGCACTTCACAGCTCCTCTCGCCCGGATCTCACTGTTTTCCGGGGCCGTGGGATCAGGAACCAGCGACACCTCGAGGGAATCTGCCCCGCACTGAGCAGCCGTACTTTCCCCGCTGAGTTAGACGATATCGCTCTGATGAACTAGCCCCACTCACGCTGATTCAACCTGCTCTAACTCGACTCTGTACAGAAGCGTGACGACATTCTGCGTCGGGATGTAGTTTTATCTGTCTGCTGTAGTGGAGGGCGTTTGAACGAGATTTGACCCTCTGTTTGACGATATCGTCCATTTTATTCAAAGCGGCTTCTTGTCGCCTTAAGTCGCCCCCTGTCCCACTACAAGAATTTTTCAAAATAAATTAGAACAGATCAACAAGAGCGAGTTCCAGAGGTGATTGTATAAAAAGAAGAGGAAAAGTGCCTTTGGACAGGCTGGATTCTCTTTCCGCGCAACTCAAACCTGGAGCACCGTCCCTGACTGTACGAGAGCTCCTGCTCTGCTCCACTCAAATCAGCTCTGTCCACACAACTGAACTTAAACAGCGTCTTTTGCACATGAGCCGAGACTGTGATATTTGTATATTTGCATATTTGTATATAGGTCTGTAAATAGATGTTAGTGCTGTGCATGTGGAAGTAATGAGAGTTTGATATTTGACCTGCACATTTTAATACTAACGCTGTATGAGTGTGTTTTATACTAACGCTGTATGAGTGTGTTTTATACTAACTCTGTATGAGTGTGTTTTATACTAACACTGTATGAGTGTGTTTTATACTAACTCTGTATGAGTGTGTTTTATACTAACACTGTATGAGTGTGTTTTATACTAACTCTGTATGAGTGTGTTTTATACTAACTCTGTATGAGTGTGTTTTATACTAACGCTGTATGAGTGTGTTTTATACTAACTCTGTATGAGTGTGTTTTATACTAACTCTGTATGAGTGTGTTTTATACTAACACTGTATGAGTGTGTTTTATACTAAATCTGTATGAGTGTGTTTTATACTAACTCTGTATGAGTGTGTTTTATACTAACTCTGTATGAGTGTGTTTTATACTAACACTGTATGAGTGTGTTTTATACTAACTCTGTATGAGTGTGTTTTATACTAACTCTGTATGAGTGTGTTTTATACTAACTCTGTATGAGTGTGTTTTATACTAACTCTGTATGAGTGTGTTTTATACTAAATCTGTATGAGTGTGTTTTATACTAACTCTGTATGAGTGTGTTTTATACTAACTCTGTATGAGTGTGTTTTATACTAACACTGTACGAGTGTGTTTAACACTAACTCTGTACGAGTGTGTTTTATACTAACACTGTACGAGTGTGTTTTATACTAACTCTGTATGAGTGTGTTTTATACTAACTCTGTATGAGTGTGTTTTATACTAACTCTGTATGAGTGTGTTTTATACTAACGCTGTATGAGTGTGTTTTATACTAACTCTGTATGAGTGTGTTTTATACTAACTCTGTATGAGTGTGTTTTATACTAACTCTGTATGAGTGTGTTTTATACTAACTCTGTATGAGTGTGTTTTATACTAACGCTGTATGAGTGTGTTTTATACTAACTCTGTATGAGTGTGTTTTATACTAACACTGTATGAGTGTGTTTTATACTAACTCTGTATGAGTGTGTTTTATACTAACTCTGTATGAGTGTGTTTTATACTAACTCTGTATGAGTGTGTTTTATACTAACGCTGTATGAGTGTGTTTTATACTAACTCTGTATGAGTGTGTTTTATACTAACACTGTATGAGTGTGTTTTATACTAACTCTGTATGAGTGTGTTTTATACTAACGCTGTATGAGTGTGTTTTATACTAACTCTGTATGAGTGTGTTTTATACTAACACTGTATGAGTGTGTTTTATACTAACTCTGTATGAGTGTGTTTTATACTAACGCTGTATGAGTGTGTTTTATACTAACTCTGTGTGAGTGTGTTTTATACTAACACTGTATGAGTGTGTTTTATACTAACTCTGTATGAGTGTGTTTTATACTAACACTGTATGAGTGTGTTTTATACTAACTCTGTATGAGTGTGTTTTATACTAACTCTGTATGAGTGTGTTTTATACTAACGCTGTATGAGTGTGTTTTATACTAACTCTGTATGAGTGTGTTTTATACTAACACTGTATGAGTGTGTTTTATACTAACTCTGTATGAGTGTGTTTTATACTAACTCTGTATGAGTGTGTTTTATACTAACACTGTATGAGTGTGTTTTATACTAACTCTGTATGAGTGTGTTTTATACTAACTCTGTATGAGTGTGTTTTATACTAACTCTGTATGAGTGTGTTTTATACTAACGCTGTATGAGTGTGTTTTATACTAACTCTGTATGAGTGTGTTTTATACTAACACTGTATGAGTGTGTTTTATACTAACTCTGTATGAGTGTGTTTTATACTAACGCTGTATGAGTGTGTTTTATACTAACTCTGTATGAGTGTGTTTTATACTAACTCTGTATGAGTGTGTTTTATACTAACACTGTATGAGTGTGTTTTATACTAACTCTGTATGAGTGTGTTTTATACTAACACTGTATGAGTGTGTTTTATACTAACTCTGTATGAGTGTGTTTTATACTAACTCTGTATGAGTGTGTTTTATACTAACGCTGTATGAGTGTGTTTTATACTAACTCTGTATGAGTGTGTTTTATACTAACTCTGTATGAGTGTGTTTTATACTAACTCTGTATGAGTGTGTTTTATACTAACTCTGTATGAGTGTGTTTTATACTAACTCTGTATGAGTGTGTTTTATACTAACGCTGTATGAGTGTGTTTTATACTAACTCTGTATGAGTGTGTTTTATACTAACACTGTATGAGTGTGTTTTATACTAACTCTGTATGAGTGTGTTTTATACTAACTCTGTATGAGTGTGTTTTATACTAACGCTGTATGAGTGTGTTTTATACTAACACTGTATGAGTGTGTTTTATACTAACGCTGTATGAGTGTGTTTTATACTAACTCTGTATGAGTGTGTTTTATACTAACACTGTATGAGTGTGTTTTATACTAACTCTGTATGAGTGTTTTATACTAACTCTGTATGAGTGTGTTTTATACTAACTCTGTATGAGTGTGTTTTATACTAACTCTGTATGAGTGTGTTTTATACTAACTCTGTACGAGTGTCTTTTATACTAACTCTGTATGAGTGTGTTTTATACTAACTCTGTATGAGTGTGTTTTATACTAAAACTTGCTCATATTATATTACCTCTAATTGTTTTTCTTGCTTTATGTGCACACAAAAAATAAATAAATACATAAATAGCTCTTCAGCGCAAAGGTATAATTCAGAAATCCCTCTGTGAGGTACGTGGACGGGGCTGGAGAGCTGCTGTCGGAGATCTACTTTAGGATTTTCGTACCTTTATAATATTCATCTGTTATATCTGTGTTTGTCTTTCCAGTCTGCCTGATATGAGCCCCAAAAACAAAGTGATGGTGAACGTGAGTTTTTACCCGTACCAGGCCGGAGTGAAGACTTTGGTGGCCGACTTTGACTGTTCTATGTTCAGAGACATCAAGACCGCCCTGAACATCCCTGTGAAAGACAGCATTCTCTTCAGCCACTACTGACCCGCCGTCCGTCAACACAAATACACAAAACCCACCCCTCTGATCCGCTTTATCTGTATGATGTAAATCCGTCGTGTGTTTTCGCTGTAAAAACCACACAGAGAAACAAAATCATGACCTGAAATCAACTCCTGAAAACTCAAACTACTGTCACTTCAAATTGCTTTATACCGAGTGTGTAAAACAGACCTGTGTGTGCAGTCAGTTTATTTTTCACTAATAAAAGATGGAAAATCACTTTGTTTTCTCTTTCTCTCAGTGCTGTTCAGTTTGAAGCATAGACTGTGGATATAAATGGACATAACTAACTCGGACCCAGATTCGCTCCTGTAACTGCGAGTCTCATGAGCCGTTTTAACATTTAAACACTAAGTCTGACTATCCGGAATTAACATTGTAGATATCAGCGTCTTTCCGACTGCCCCAACCTCATCCACAGGCCTATGTATATCTCCAAAATTAAACAAATATTAAGCACTTGTACTAAATGTTTGGGGATAGCAGACCACAAAACTCGAGGATGACTTGGCGTAAAGGATTCGTTTCCATTCTTTTCTTTCCTTTCTGCAAAAGTGAAACCAAAACACTGCTACATCTCAGTGAAAACAAATGACTGTTTATTTCATTATACTGTAAATTCACTGTTAAAAAGATTTACACAAACTTTATTAATCCACAATGGAAATGACAGAAGCTCATACAGTACAAACAGCCGTGATAATAAAACTGAAGTTATAAAATTGGACATGGAGTAATCAGTTCTAAGGGTGAGTTAAACTGGTGGTGTTTGGTGCTTTATATACAGGCAAATGATATTTAATACTAAAATAAATATTTTTAAAGGTCTTAGATTATGTTAAATTTACTCTTGTGAGCTTTAAGCATCAAAGTCCTGGTTTAGTCTAAATTTAGTCCTGGTTTAATCTTAGTTTAGTCCTGGTTTAGTCTTAGTTTAGTCCTGGTTTAGTCTTCGTTTAGACTCGATGTTGTCCTGGTTTAGTCTTTGTTTAGACCTGATTTAGTCTTAGTTTAGTCCTGGTTTAGTTCTAGTTTAGACCTGATGTAGTCCTAGTCCTGGTTTAGTTTTAGTTTAGTCCTGGTTTAATCTTAGTTTAGATCAAATCGGTCAAAAATAGGGACACCTGGCACATTTATTATACAAAACTGGGACGAATCGCTGGTTTTGTATAAATCTGCAGGGACACAGGGCTCAGGATTGTCCCGGGTAAACTGGGACTATTTTATTTTACACGTACAGCATCTTCTTGAGCCTTATTTTTATAGTTTTCACGGCTGCACTTGCATTAACCCACAAGAGGGCGCTTTCCTCCACACGGTGGAACCATCATCATCACGAAGCTGAAACGAAAGCGAGCCCCAAACAAGCCCGTCCCCTCACTCCCTTTTTGGGCAGCGGAGAAGTTCCCAGAGGCGCCCGGACACTTCCAGACTCCCTACACCCACCAGAGCACCCCTCTCCGGGCAGGGCGCAGCGCAGCACCGCGGCCTGAATCGGCCATATATCTACACCCAAAAACACCAAGTTATGTCCGTGATTACTACATAACGCTGGGTCCAGGGTTCACGGGTAGATCCGGGAGCTGATCGCTAGTGATGGGAAAAATGAACCCGAGCGCCGAAGCTTGTGCCGAGCAAAATGGGCGTGGAAAAGTGAAGCTTCCCGATTCAAAAACACCAAAACCACGTGACCGAAGCTCCGCTCACTGAGGATGACGTCATGCTTCATTTGCCGGTTCACTTCCTTTATAAGAGCTTTGAATCCGGCGCCCCCTGGTGGCTGTGGTCGGCGTTTGCAGTGAGTGAGCTTGTTGGAGAGACAGTCTGTATTTGAGAAATGACTGAATCCTTTTGTGAACTTGTACAAAGAATATTCCTCTAGTCTTGGTGTAAGTAACAGGCACTTTATTCTTTCACTCTGGTAAAATGGGTGTCTGAGTTTTAAATGATATTTCTTTTGGTCTGGGCACATTCTGCTGTCACATGATGCACAGATAAATCCTCTCCCTTTACAGATGGAGCCTGCTAGAAAAAGGAAGACTTCCTCTGTGTGGAGATATTTTGAAATGATCTCGCACAATAAGGTGTCAATAAACTGGGCTGAGCCTAATGACCCTCACTGTATCTGAAGGCTCTAATGTGAAGAAATGATTGTTTGTTGTAGTAGAAGCTTAAATTACATAATAAGATAATTGATGTAGGCCTCAGTTCCACAAGCATTTACTGGATTTCTAGTCAGCAAACATTTACAAACGTAATTACTTTCAAATTCAGTTCTGCCCAAGACATTTAGTGGGCTTCATTTTGTATCGTTTGCTGGAACGTAGTTGTTTAAAATAACACCATTCCCTTGACTTAGCATTTGTCATAGCTAATTTATTGTGTAACCAAATTTTTTGTACAAAGAAGTGTGAACCTTCAACCAACAAAGCCTGCTGAGCATTTATTTAATTTCTGTCTTACTCCTGCTAATAAACACTCATTTTACAGGTAAAGTTCTTGGTCTGTGACAAACAGTTGGCATAAAACAATAATACGTCATCGATGATTAGACACTACAGGGGATTACATGGTCAAACCGGAAATGATGACGTGGCAGCTCAGCCAGCTGCGGCAGCCATTAGTCAATGTATAATAATAATAATAATTCTAGTGGTGCTGATAGTTAATACACATTTTAGTTTAGAGCACGCTGCACCGCTGTTTAATTAGTTCACAAGGCTCGAGCGCGCAGTCATCTGTTAGCTCTAGTTGTGCGTCGCTGACAAAGAAGTAAGTTATGTTCTTCAGGGCTGTTTAGACGTTTTATAAGTCTTTTAGTATTGTTTATGCAAATCTGGGTATGTTGTTTATGTTTGTTATACATCATCTGTTCAGTTTTCGATCTGTAAGTAAGTTAGCGTTGCTTAGAAGCTAATGCTATTTCGGGTGTGTCATGCCGTGTACATTCATTATTTATAGTTAGATTACGTCTTTATTCAGTGCCTCCTATTTAGTCACCCTGTGTTATGTATGTCTGTTTTTGAGTTTACTGTGTTGCTATATAGTGCAATAGACTTAATTTGTTTTATTCTTTCTTTTTCTTTATAGACCACACACACACACACCCACACACACACACACACACACACACACACCCACACACACACACACACACACCCACACACACACACACCCACACACACACACACACACACACACACACACACACACACACACACACCCACACCCAGAGTGTCCTGCGACGATGCTCGAGTTTCAATAAAACCCTAAAATTACCATCTGCATCCTGTCTCCTGTGTCCTGACCGACACTCCAGGGCGAATATCACTCACCGGACTAAAACCTATACAGTCCTTAAGCCTAAGAGATAGTACCATCTTGAATAATAATAATAATAATAATTTATATCCAGAATCCAGATGAGCCATGCTTGATGCTGGAGTTGTGAACATGATCATCAAAGATTCTCGGCCATTCTCAATTGTGGAGGATGAAGGTTTTGTGGAGTTGATGAAAATTGTGAATCCCAACTATGTTCTGCCAAACAGAAAGGTGCGTTAACACTTTTGGTGTCCTAGATTTTAGTCCAATACAGTAGGTTTACAACTTTTCATGTCTTAGTTTTTTCCTCCTCAGGCCTTGAAGGAAATGGTAGAGAAAAAATCCAACGAGGCAAAGGAAAAATCCACAGAACAGCTGCAGAAGCCTTCTGCTGTGAGCCTCACCTCACAGCAGAAGGCTTCTGCTGTGAGCCTCACCTCGGATATGTGGACCTCCATAAACATGGGCCCATATCTGGCTGTTACTTGCCATTTTTTTGATGATGACCAGTTGTGTCGCGCTCTTCTAGGAGTTAAACACTTCCCACAAAGCCACACTGCTGAAAACCTTGCAACAGGACACATTAACCTGATGGAGGAGTGGGGCATCAGAGAAAAAACTACATTTCTTATAACGGATGGTGCCTCTAATATGACAGCATGCGCCAAACGCTTAAATGTCAGACATACTGTCTGTGCAGCACATGCCACTAACCTCATGGTGAAAACATCTTTAGATGATGCTGCAAGAATGAATGAGCTGCGAACCAAATGCAGAAAAGTTGCCACATACTTCAGAACAAGAACCACTGCAAAAGAGCCACTGTTCCAGCTCCAGCTCCAGATGGGAGGACAACCCCTGAAGATGATTATGGAGGTGGACACGTGTTGGAACAGCACTTTCCTGATGTTCAAACGCGCATATGAATTAAAAGAATGTGTCAGCACAGCCCTCACCACACTGAACACTGATGGAGCCCCATTAACAGCTTCAGATTATGATACTGTGAAGGAAGCACTCGTTATTTTGGGGCCATTTTACGAGGCTCCTGTGGAGCTGTCGAGTGAGAAAAAAGTGTCTTCCTCCAAAGTGATTCCACTGATGGCCATGGTGCATCATGCGGTTGTTAACAGATCTTCTGAACTCACCAATATAACTGCAAAAAATCTTGCTGAAAGCCTGACAAAAAGACTAAAAGAGCATATTTTTCATATGGAAACAGTATGTTAACATTGCCGACTCTCTTGGATCCGAGGTTCAAGCATTTAGCTTTTCTAAGCCCTGTGAAAGCACAAGAAGCAATTAATCGCTTAAAAACCGAATGCGTGCAGCTTATGAGAAGCGCCACATCTGCTGAAGCTGCTCCTGTGGATCTTTCTAGCAATTCGGGTAAGAAAATTATATTTTCACATCAAGAGTCCTAACTCTATATAGGCTCTTGTTTTATATATATTTCTGTTAATAGGTTCCCTTTGGAAGCCTTTTGACCAAACAGAGCAGCCGAAGCACCTCCAGCATTACTGCAGACGCAACTATTGAAGTTGATCACTTCCTCCTGAAACGTCACAAGAACAGAAGATCCAACAGTGCAGTGGAACAGAGCAAAGCGCCTGTATCCAAATCTTTATAAACTGACAAGAATTTATTTGTGTTCTCCGGCATCTTCAGTGCCATGTGAAAGAATATTTTCTAAAGCCGGAGAAATACTTTCTAAAAAGAGAAATCGACTAAATCCAAAAACTTTGGAAAAGATCGTTTTTTTGAATAAAAATGAATGAAAACAAGATTCTGATTTCAGGCATGTTTATTGTAACACCGTTAATAACAATGAGAATATGTCTTTTCTATTTCAAGAGCGCGTCCTGTTTCAATCAAACCGCCTAACGTTTGCTGTACATTAAATCAACACCAGATGGCAGCATTTTGAAGCTTCACTAATGAACTTCTTGGTGAAGCAATAGTCCGGTGCTCCAGTGGTTCATGGCGCTTCATTTTTCCCATCACTACCACCTGTTTGCTGACGATATCCAGCTTTATCGCTCTTTCAAGCTTTCAGAGATCAAAAAGCTCGACTCCTTAATGAAGTGTTTAGTGCAGATAAAACAATGGCTGTGTGAAAACTGTCTACAGCTAAATGCTGATCAAACACAAACACTGGTTCTTGCCCCAGATGAATCCATTCCAGAGATTAATCAGTATTTGGGTGTTTTAGGCCAGTCTGTTAAACCTCGCCTTAGAAACCAGAAGAAGAAGCAGAAGAAGAAGAAGAAGAAGAAGAAGAAGAAGAAGAAGAAGAAGAAGAAGAAGAAGAAGGTAAATTTTGAGGTAAAAAAGAAGATCGCACTTTACATAAAATAATCTCAAAGTGCTACAGGTAAAAAAAAAAGAGCATCAGCATAAAAGTTCATGAAGCTAAAACCATCAGAACAACATAAAACCAATAAAAACAATGAACAAAAAGCTTTGGTAAAAAGATGTTTTAAGATTCTGTTTAAAAGCAGAACCTGTGGGACTGTGGAGCTCTCAGGTGGTCGGGGGGAAGAGCTCGGAGTAGAGCTGCTGCTCCTCCACGTGGACAGGAGCAGCGGCTCTACTCCGAGGGGAGGAGGATCTGGAGGAGCTGGGGGAAGTGTCTGGGGTGAGGGAAGTCTGGGAGTCCCTGTTCAGACCCCGGAGAAGAGGAAGAACATGGACAGAACCATTTTTTGCACTTAAAATAAGAAACAAAATCAATATTTATTCTAAATGTTCCACTTGTCATATTTATATTTGATATTTTGGTGCCACGTTTTTCTTTATGCAAAAAAAAGCAAAAAGCAAAATCTAGTCAAGATAAAATGACTTGGATTAAGAAAGTTTTACCAGGACTTGACGAGTAAAATAATCAGCAGTGGAACAAGATTTTTGTACTTAAAATATGAAAATACATCTTTTACTTTTAAAACAAAATCAAATGTTGCTTGAATTAAGAAAGATTTAAGAAAAACTCTTATTCCACAGCAGAACATTTCAACAAGTTGAATCGACTCAAAGTAAAAAGTTCTTAACCCCTGAAGACCTGAGGGCAGTTTTAGTACATTTCTTCTCGCCTGGATTTGTTTCTTAATTTTGCTTTTAAAACTGCCCCTTTTACCCCTAATGAAGTGTTCTACCTCCTTTTGTTCAGTCCAACCTGTTATTTCACAATCTGCTGCTGTAGTTGTGTCATGAGGCTGTGAGAAAAGCTACAGGACCAGAAATAGAGATGAAAAAAAAAACAGAAAATAAAATTCACTCTTTTATACAAAACACACAGCAAACATGTAGAAACTACTTTTTGGACATAAAAATGCTTAATTTAGGGCCTTAGCTACAAAAATGCAAAATCTCAAGTCTGTAAGTAAATTAAAAATCTCCTTATTGCCCTAAAAACAAAAAAAAGTGCAGTGGCTCCATGACTTTCCTGGTCCAGTCCTGGAAACAGCTCCTGTCAGGTCCAGGGCCAGAGCCACAGCACTTCTGCATTTCCAGGGTGGAAATTACATTTGGATTTGTTCATTTGGACTGAAATAAACCTTTAAATAAAAATAGAAAGAGATGCACAATTACACACACCAAGATGTGTCATTTTCCATGTGTGTGAGAATTAACTCCACTTAGAGCGACTTTTTCCCTCGTTATAAACACACACAGTCAGAGGAGTCGACCATCTTGACTCACTTCACTCTTTGGCAAAGTTTGGCTCCATCAAAATGGACGGAGCGCATGAGTTTGGGGAAAACAAAGTTCCTGTTGGACACTCGTTTTGCTCCCGTCATCACACAGCGTGAGTGTGACGTAGGATAAAGCCGCAGAAATGTACGGAAACCTCTATGTCTGCACTTTCAGAGGGGAAAAGGACGTTTCTGTCTTTTACACTTACAAAGTTCTGCGGTTATACAAACATATTCCTCTGTGTCGTGTACGATGTCGTAGAGTCTTCGAGGGTTCAGACTTTGTGCGTGTTCTTCCTGAGCTCAGTGACGCCTGAGTCACGGCGACTGTGGCCTGAGGTTCACAAGAGGCCTTTTATGGACCTCCAAACTCATCAGGAAGTGCGCCATTAGCATGCGCCGCGTCTGAAGCAGGAGTCTGCAGATGGTCCCACGCAACCGGCGACTTTTACCAAAACTCTGCAGAGACGCAACTTTTACACCAGAGAGAAGCGAGAAGCAGGAGCAGGACGAGGTTCTGCTGCACCTCTGTGGTTCTGAGTCTGACTGAAGACAACATTATACAAACAAACAAACAAACAAAACCGCAAAAACTTCAAATAAATAATAAATTAAAGTAATTAATATAAAAAAAAGTTTCTTGTTTATTTCTAGGGTTATTTGCATTGTAGATTTTTACTGAAGGCAACATAATTATGGAAAAAAATAAAAAATAAAACTAATAACTCCAAACAATATAATATAATAACAAAGATATTTTTTTTAATCAATAAAAAAATGACATATAAAACAATACATTGAAAATAAGCAGCAAAAATAAAAATAAATAAATAAATAAAATAAAAATTCTTGTTTATTTCTAGGGTTATTTGTATTGTAGATTCTTACTAAAGGCTAAAATTATGAAAAAAAACCTCCAAACTTGGACAATATAATATAATAACAAAGATATATAAAAATAAAAAATGTACATAATGCATAAAAAAATCTAATGAAATTAATAAAAAATAAAGTAATTAATTAAAAAACAGTTTCTTGTTTATTTCTGTGGTTATTTGCATTATAGATTCTTACTGAAGGCAACAAAATTATGAAAAAAAAAACCTCAAAATAACTTAGATAATATATAATAACAAAGCTCCTTGAAAATAAAAATGTACAAATAAAATAATATATTCAAAATAAGCAGCAAAAACATATTAAAAATAAAATAAATAAATAAAAAATACCCACCCTTTGTTGAGTTATTTCCTTTTTTTTCCTTTACTACATAATTCCAGATATTTTCCTTCATATATTTGATGTCGTCTGTGTGTTTAACAAATGTAGAAAGTAGAAAAATAATTAAAAATATAATAAAAACACATGAGCAGAACATGAACAAGTCAAATCGTCCGTTTCTCGCTGTAATTCACCAAATAAAAAGTCGCGGATGTTCGTAGAGGAGCAGATGAGTAAAAACAGGAGATCCGAGGCAAAGAAAATACAATAAAAGTTCTTTATTCAGGCCTAATCCCGACAGAATCCGGCGTATTTGACCTCGTTCACAGTATCTGAAGCTTTCTGCACGTCCACAAACTGCAGAATGTGCCAAACGTAAAGTTAAAAGTCCAAACGTTCAGACAATTGTGGAAGAAAAAGGAGGAAAAAAAGAAGAAAAAAGCAGCGAGGGTTTGAGTTCACGTCAAGTCGATTCGAGGCAAAGTAATAAAATAGCAAAGTTACCGGTGGTTTTTCCTGAAATCTCCTGAAACTCCAGATGATTCGTCAGATTTGCTCCGCCTCAGTTTGAATAAATCTGCAAATAAACTCGAAACTACAAACTCTGATCCACACGGAAGCTCCGAGATGAGACGAAATGGACTTTGGAGCTTTAAGTCTTCGGAAACAGACCTGGAGCTGAGTTTTGTTTGAATAATCCAGACATTTCGAAAGCTCAAAAACGCTCTGTTCCAACTTGTGATGTCATGTACACTGCAAAAAAGGCCTGTCAAAAAAATAAGAAAAAAATACCAGTTTTGAGGTAAAAATGCCCTATTTTAAGTGAAATTTTCTGCCAGTGCAGCAAGAAATTTTCACTTACCAAGTTTTCTTAAAACAAGACGAAATCTGAATCTTGTTCTAAGCAGAAAACACGAGTTTCAAGTGTTTATGACAAGATTTTTCCCCTTATTGGTTTGAGAAGGAAGTTAAAGAGGCTTAACCTGGACTGAGTTAATATAAAAAGTGCTCAGAATAAGTTGTAATATCGAGATAAGAGAAATCAGGATGAATATCTTGAAACAGGTAAAAATCTTATTAAGTAAAAAAATCCTAAATTGATCTTTTATGAGGAATCTGCTTAATTCAAGTCAGTTTAACTCTGATAGAAAATATTTTTTTGTAGTGTGTTTTGCGTCATAAGTCCTTTAAAGCCACAGTCTGTAACTTTTTAGCCATAAAACAGATTAGAGATAAAAGCATAAAAGTTGTTGCACTGACTCTGAGTGGGCTCGCATCTCCACAAACCTGACTCTTATCTGGCCTGGAGGAGGTCCTGCTGCTGTTTCCATGGAAACGCTTTTCCTTTGGCTGTAAACTTCCACAATATGGTGTAAACTCCATTTTTCTCCATGGAATGTTCCGCAGTATGGTTTTAACCAGGGACGCAGGGAGCCCGTGGTGATCGGACACTCGGAGCCGTGACCCCCGAACTGGAGTTTACAGCAGAACCAGGACCACGGACATGAAGGACAGAACGGTGCAGTACTGCAACAGCACTGTTCTGTAGCTCTTACAGCCCAACTGCAGCTGAAGTGTAGATCAGCTCATTGGTCTCAGTGATGGTTGTGGTGGGATCCCTCTGAGTCCAGCAGACCTTCAGATGGTTCTTCACTGAGCCTGTGGAACTGCCTTGTGTTCATCTGGGCCATGATCTTGTCTTTCAGGTCAGTCGCTGCCTCGCTCAGCCTGATACTTATCCTTCCTTCCTTTGGGGAGTTAGTGTTCACTCCCCTCTGACCCTCTCACCGTAGCATTTGTGTTGTACCTCGTCAGTCTCTAGTTGTGAGAGCAGGTGCCGTTTGTGGATGTCGGAACACTGAGCTACTAGTTTGGCCGTTAGCTTTGACTGTGGGTATCGTCGTCACCATTTCTCCCACATCCTGTTCCTGTAACTCCTCTGACTAGGGTTACTGCAGTAGAAGCTCCAACACAGCCTGGTTCTCACATCTCGCCCATTTCCGTCTTGTTCCAGTCGCCCATTTCTCATCAAGGTCCTGGTTCCTCGACACCTGACGCAGACCTTGTTTGGAGACGTCTGAGCATCTCGTGAGTTTTATCGCCTCTCATCACTGTATGAGGTGTAAAGGGTCTCGCCCAAGGACCCACCCTGGTTTGCTCCTAATGCCCCTGAACCCCCTGAACCCCTCTGACCCCCTGAACCCCCTGACCCCCCTGAACCCCTCTGAGGACACAGAACATTTACTTTCTTTTTGTCTAAAATTTTATTCTAGGTTATTTATGCAATATTTACAAAAATGAAAAACTTAACCACATTTGATATTTAATAGTATAAACAGCGGTAAATGTAATAAAAGTAATTAAGAGTAATAAAGATAAATAAATATAAAATACAAATGAATATACAATGATTTGTGAAGCTCATTGGATTTAAATATTAAATGTGTTTGTGTATCACATATGTGTGTTCTTCTCATGTTTCTTGCTTGTTCTTGCTGTGTTTTCTGTTTTTTCTCTGAGGGTCATGGACGAGCAATACTTCTGTTCTTTCTTTCTGGATTGTTGTTCGTGTTCCGTACGTGATTCTGTCCATTTGACCAAAACAAATAAACAATAAACAAAACTATTTTCTATTTTCGGTATTTGGCCAAGAGTTTAATTTTTATTCAGTTTCGGCCACAAATTTTAATTTTGGTGCCTCCATCGTTTTATTTCCATAAAATCCTGAAGGTGACTGACCGTCTCCAGAAATGTACAAACTATGTCTTTAAAAAACAATAAAATCAAATTAAATAACAACTGTTTTATTTCACTTTTATTGAGACATTTTCAGCATCACTTTTCAATCCCTCAGTCTGTATTTACGCTCCGGCATCGACCCGTCTGCAGCCTGGACTCAGCAGGAGGATCGGCTCCTTCGCGCTGCATTAGTGTAACTTAATAAATTTCTCGGAGCAGTTTTCAGACATCAGACTCGTAAAGCTCTAACGTGATAAAAAAACGTGAGAGTTTCAGTCTCTTCAGACGGGGCCGACCGGCCAAACGTGTGAAGAAGAAGAAGAGACGAAACCGAATCCGGCTCCGGGTTCGGCTTTTCCGAGGAAACAAACGTCACAAACGGTTTCGACGAGCGCGAAACACAGAGCGAAGACGTGCGGAGAAAAGGGTTTAGAGTCCCGGACGCTAGAGTTTTAGGGGCTCAAAATCAGACCCTTTTCTTATTAACTGAGATTAGAGAGGGGCCCGTGTGAGGGTTCTTTCCCCGGGGCTCCAGGTTTCTGTGTCCGGGCCTGATGATAGAAACTCATGTCAGTCGTGTCCTGTCGGTTTGAGCTCCCGGGTTTTGCTGCTCACGTGCACGACGCCTCAGCGCTGCCACAGTGTGAGGCCCCGTCCACACTCGTGCGTGTTCCAGTCGTTTCAGTTGTGGATGCAGAGTTCGTCCACACTAAACGGCTCCAGAGACAGAACGATCTGGATACGCGGCTCCCACGGATTCGCCTGAGCGCAGATCTGATCCGGCCCCATGTGGACGAGTGAAAACGCTGAAAACGCCGATACTCTGACGTAGGAGCTCGAGCTGTCGTTCTTACCACTGCAAAAAAGGATTTTCTACCACAGTTAAACTGACTTGAATTAAGCAGATTCATCTTAAAAGACCAATTTTAAGATTTTTTTACTTAATAAGATGAGATTTTTTTTACTTGTTTCAAGATATTCATCCTGATTTATCTTATCTCGATATTACAACTTATTCTAAGCACTTTTTATATTAACTCAGTCCAGGTTAAGCCTCTTTAACTTCCTCCTCAAACCAATAAGGGGAAAAATCTGTCCATAAATACTTGAAACTCGTGTTTTCTGCTTAGAACAAGATTCAGATTTCGTCTTGTTTTAAGAAAACTTGGTAAGTGAAAATTTCTTACTGCACTGGCAGAAAATTTCAGGGCATTTTTACCTCAAAATAAATAGTTTTTTTTTCTTATTTTTGACAGGCCTTTTTTGCTGTGACCTGCGCTGGTTCGTGGCATTGGTCATGTGACACTGGTCATGTGACACGATTGTGGAAAAGTTTAAAAGAGGAAACAGCACCGGTCCATGAAAAGATGTTTTCACACCTGAATCTTCCTCAGCTCCAAATCACTGCTGCAGCTTCCACAGAACGACAGCAACTCCAGACACGGAGCTGCACGGCCTCGTTTTATTTATGTGTCGATTTGAGCTCCTGAGGCAGAAGTGGAGGAACAGGTCACATTTTACAAGTGCTTTGGTTTTATTGTCTATTTTGACCAGTTTAGGTTCAGCTTATACCAGGGGTGTCAAACTCATTTTGGTCCGGGGGCCGTATGCACCTACTTGGATCCCAAAAGGGCCGGATCAGAAAACTCAGTTCTCTCTTCAAGTTATTGTATTTTTCTCCGTGTCTCGTAGTGGTGTTTAAGATTATATTCCTCGAGCAACGCCACTTGTTCCAAACACACTGAGCACAGATTTCCCATTCACCTCTGTCAACAAATAAGAATTAGACTATTTTTCTTGGGAAATCCTGAACTCAGCATCTGCTTTTCTCATTTTTTGACATTTTGCTGATGAGGGTCACGGTCGACAGTCAAAACGATCGTCCTTTAAGAGCGTTTGGAAAGAGGAAAGTCTTCATTTGTGCTGCTCTGGTGGGAGTCGCAACGTACAGAAACGCCGGAGACGCTGCTATGCTAAACGGTGCAGAAAATTAACAGAAAAATCTGAAAATTTTAAGTATTTTAATAGAAAAATCAGCCGAGGGCCAGATTAAGGGTCTTGGAGGGCCGGATCTGGCCCCCGGGCCGCATGTTTGACACATGTGGCTTAGATTCACAGCAGAAGAACTATTTTAGATGATGAACAGTTTGGATTTAATATTTGATTTTATCGTTATCATTTTCATCACATCGTATTTTCTTTAGTTTCCATGTGCAGAAAACGCTGTCACTTTGGGAAGTGTATAAATAAAATATCTGTGTATTTGTTACGTGTCGAGGTCCAGGGGGCGACACGGAAGTGAAAAGATGTAAAAAGAACCGGGCGTGGAACAGAAACAGGAACGTAGGCTACAGGACGCCAAAAACAAAAAAAGAAACATTTATGACGAAAATCAAAGAGTTAAAATGAAAGAAACAAACGCGGCTGCAGCTCAGGGGCCACTGGCGGCTCGGGGCTTTTATTCTCCAGATCTGAAGGGGGTGGAGGTCAAATAAGAAACTAAGACATGGTCCATAACAGAATTATAACAGGAAATCCACACTGTCGCCTGTGATATTAGTGTTATTATACATTTATCACTATTTAATGTGCAGATTTGAGTGTTTCAGTCGTTTCTTTCTCTTCTGCAGTGGGAGTTTTATTTGACAGAAGATTCAGACCTGTGGAAATGAGCTCCTCTGCACAGATCCAGATAAACGAGTGAATAAAGTGATTCTACAGTGGAGCATTTTTATTCGATGGTTAAATAAACGATTCTCACAACAGCAGGAAGTGTCTCGATGTCGAGTCGCGCAGCTTCCGGTCGATGCTTTTCTACGGCAAAATCCCTGTGAAAAAGTGTGTCATGTTTTTGAGCAGCTTCATAAATCTGCCCCAACACCAAATCTACATCCAACAAGGAACAAAGAACAGATTCTGTCCATGAAGAATTTATCCACAACGATCGAGGGAAGAAAGACGGAAACTTAAAGGAAACAACGACGAGCATCAGTGAAACGACTGAGCAGCACTAACGCTCTGGTCCTGGAGGAAACAGAAGGAACTTGTTCAGACTGATTCTACAATTACAATTAAACATCGATTTTGTGATGTCGATATCAGCGCAGACAGAGGTTTGTGCAGTTTAAACGGTCGACATTAAACATTTATAGCATTTAAACTGCACAAATCTCTCAGTCTGTGCTCATATCATGTGCCAGTCCACAGAGCCGCTCTGTGAATCCACTTTTCTTGGTTCTTTAAAGTAAAAGTCTGGACAGTTCCTCCCGTGTGTCTGTTTCATCCACAGTGACTCTACTTCCTGTGGACTTTATCTCCTCTTTTCTGCTTTAAAAATCCTGGATCTGAAGTGTCGCTCCACATTTCACACATAATAATCCCACAGTTTGACTTGTGTCTAAAGTGGAAGTGCAGAGTCTGATCTTTGAACACTTCAGAGTCTCAGAGCGACTGGTTTTACTGTAGACAGGAAACAGCTGAGGCCATCACAGCCTCACAGCTTTAGATCCTGTGCTCCTCACACAGATCCTGCTGCAGATTTAAAGTCTCTGCAGATTCTCCTCGTGTCTGTGGAGTTTGGCGCTTTTTGTGGCACGTTTAAAATCGTTTAAGCCTGAAAAATCCTGCAGTGTGAAGAGGCCTTTAGAACGAACCAAGTAAAGAAGCATAAGTGGATTTGCTTTGAGATGTTGTCGGGTCTGTACAGGTAGTTTCCTTAAAATATTTTGTACCTGCACAAGGACTAAAGAAGGAAAGAAGCTTGTCGCTAATTCTGGCATCTTTTCCCTCTGAGTTTAATGTTTCCTGTGCACTGTCCTGGTTTTAAATAAAGAAACAAGAAGCTCTCCATGCTGGAGTAAACAGCCCAAACATCTGAAGATGAGTAGTTCTGTTAGTAAAAAATCATCAAATATTAGTGATTTTTCCTGGGCTGGTGCCTTTATGTTTGTACAGTGAGTTTTTACATTTTTTATATATAACTAACAAAATAAAACAAGAACTGTACAGAACCAAAAACCACAACACGAACCGAACCGTGAATTTTACCTCCGTGAAGTCACAAACCTGCACAAAAACTGTCATTTGTGCTGCAAAAAGTTTGGTTTGTGCTGTTTTGTGCTGTGACAGTTTCATTTGTGTGAGTTTATTTCTAAAATTATTCATTATTATTTCTGCTGTAATTACAGGACGTCATTTCTGCTCAGCTGACGGAGACAATAATGAATAATTTTAGAAATAAACTCACACAAATGAAACTGTCACAGCACAAAACAGCACAAACCAAATACAAACGTTTCTATAATTTTCTGCTGTTTTGAGGCTGTTTCACATTCTGAGGTTCTGGACGACGTCACACTGCAAAAAGGCCCATCAAAAATAAGAAAAAAATACAAATTTTGAGGTAAAAATGCCTATTTTAAGTGAAATTTTCTGTCAGTGCAGTAAGAAATTTTCACTTACCAAATTTTCTTAAAACAAGACAAAATCTGAATCTTGTTCTAAGCAGAAAACACGAGTTTCAAGTATTTATGGACAGATTTTTCCCCTTATTGGTTTGAGAAGGAAGTTAAAGAGGCTTAACCTGGACTGAGTTAATATAAAAAGTGCTGAGAATAAGTTGTAATATCGAGATAAGATAAATCAGGATGAATATCTTGAAACAAGTAAAAAAAACTCATCTTATTAAGTAAAAAAATCTGAAAATTGATCTTTTAAGATGAATCTGCTTAATTAAAGCCAGTTTAACTGTGCTAGAAAATCCTTTTTTGCAGTGTATTGGCCGAAAATAAAACTGCAAATATCTGAAGAACCAGAATCACACAAACTAAACTTTCTGCAGCACAAACGATTGACTCCATTTTGGGCGTTTTCAAGCATTTTTCTTCTTCCTGTGGGTCTGACCCCAGTTTGACCTGTAAAAGAATCGTTCATTTCTCCAAAACTAAAGAAGCACAAACAAAACTTTCTGCAGCACAAACGACTGACACAGTTTTTGTGCAGGTTTAGTTGGGGGCCCTTGGGAGGATTTTGCCCAGGGCCCCTTGTAGTTCTGAACCGGCTCTGAGCGCAGATCAACTCCAGATTTATGCAAATATTAAAATAAACAATTCAATTACGATCTTTTGCATAATCTGGTCATTGGGAACGGGGGGTGACAAGGTGAAAGAGGCGAGACACAAAACCCTGTCCCCTCCGCCGCCTCCACCAGCGCAGAGGGCGGAGGGAGCCTGGAGAACTCCCCAGAGACAGGCGCTGGGAGCGGGCAGACAGCGCAGACAGACGCCGGTCACTCCGCACTGGAACCACCGCCGCGACGCGACCGAACCCGCTCCAGACATGGCGTTAAACCCGCTCCGCAGCCGCTAACCTGCGATTTACCGCCGGGATCCTGACTTATTTCGGGGTGGAAAAGAAGGAAGAGGAGGAGAGACCCGGAGGTGGAGGAGGACGGCCGGGCGGTGCGTAAAGGGGTGGCCGAAAAGGGGAAGCGACGAGCGGGGAGTTTGGCGGTGCGCATTGGGTCGCTCTGCTCCTCTGCTCCGCATTCCCAGCCGCCCGTCTCGCGGATTTTCCCACTTCCCCGAGGAGGATTCATGCATTTTAGGACGATTTCATGTTGAACTTCATGGGTGTTTTAAACGCCACGACCGCCAATGTCTCCTGTACGTGTAACTGCAACCGCTACACTTCGCTCCAGACCATGGAAATCAGTAAGTGCCTCCGCGATTCTGCACTTTTTTTGCACTTTTTTTTGGGTGTCTGCTCAACTCGATCGCTGTGAAGTTCGCTCCTAAACGCTGTGATCTCGGGTTATTCTCGTGCATTTGCGCCACAGCTGCACAGACGGAACTTCCAGGTGCATTTCTTGTAGTTTGGCTCAAACAAAACTGCTTATTTGGCACTTGGATGAGTTTTTGTCTGGCGTTAGAATGTGTCTGAACGCGGATGTTACAGCGGGGTTCTCCTCCCAGCGCCTCTTTACACCTTAAACGCAGAGTGACACGTTGTGCCGTTATTGTGCAGTTCTTATTTTTGCAGTTTTAATGACAGTTTGACTCGAATCCCAGACCACAGCCTCATGACTGTGATCTTCATGCTGCCGCTGGTGTTGATTGTGGCTGAACAGGAGCAGACAGATCATTAAAAACTAGAAAACAGACAGAACTGCAGATGTTTTAATGTCGGGATTTGCATTCAAGCTCAGTTTAAGTTAATTATGAGAAACTTAAGCAGGGAAACGTCGCTGCGTTCATCCTGCAGCCTCCAGACTCTATCAGCGTCTTGTTTGACATCTTTACTGCTCTGATTTGGGGGGTTTTCTGTCTTTTTTCTTGTGGATTCTGTCGCTACATGTTTGTTAAAGGCAGAGTGAGAGTCGCAGGACGCGGACAGGGCAGAGAGACGCGGCCAGAGTCGTGTTTGTGCGGGGAACAGGCGCTGGAGCTCAAGTTTATCGCCGCTTCGTCATTCGGGCAAAAGCAAAACCCAGAAAAACCCAGACAGACGTCTGGAGCAGAGCGCGCGCCCCGTGCGGGAGGCGCGTGCGTGAGAGGCTGTGTGCGTGTGCGCGTGCATGAACCAGGACTGAACCAGGACTAAACCAGGACTAAACCAGAACTGAACCAGGTCTAAACCAGGACTAAAACAGGACTAAAACAGGACTAAACCAGGACTAAACCAGAGCTAAACCAGGACTGAACCAGGTCTAAACCAGGGCTAAACCAGGACTAAAACAGGACTAAAACCAGGGCTAAACCAGGACTAAACCAGGACTAAAACAGGACTAAAACCAGGGCTAAACCAGGACTAAACCAGGGCTAAACCAGGACTGAAGCAGGGCTAAACCAGGACTAAACCAGGACTAAACCAGGACTAGACCAGGACTGAACCAGGGCTAAACCAGGACTAAACCAGGGCTAAACCAGGACTAAACCAGGACTAAACCAGGGCTAAACCAGGACTAAACCAGGACTGAACCAGGACTGAACCAGGGCTAAACCAGGGCTAAACCAGGACTAAACCAGGACTAGACCAGGACTGAACCAGGGCTAAACCAGGACTAAACCAGGGCTAAACCAGGACTAAACCAGGACTAAACCAGGGCTAAACCAGGACTAAACCAGGACTGAACCAGGACTGAACCAGGGCTAAACCAGGGCTAAACCAGGACTAAACCAGGGCTAAACCAGGACTAAACCAGGACTAAACCAGGACTAAACCAGGACTAAACCAGGGCTAAACCAGGACTAAACCAGGACTAAACCAGGACTAAACCAGGACTAAACCAGGACTGAACCAGGACTGAACCAGGGCTAAACCAGGGCTAAACCAGGACTAAACCAGGACTAAACCAGGACTGAACCAGGGCTAAACCAGGACTAAACCAGGGCTAAACCAGGACTAAACCAGGACTAAACCAGGGCTAAACCAGGACTAAACCAGGACTGAACCAGGACTGAACCAGGGCTAAACCAGGGCTAAACCAGGACTAAACCAGGGCTAAACCAGGACTAAACCAGGACTAAACCAGGACTAAACCAGGACTAAACCAGGACTAAACCAGGACTAAACCAGGACTAAACCAGGACTAAACCAGGACTAAACCAGGACTGAACCAGGACTGAACCAGGGCTAAACCAGGACTAAACCAGGACTAAACCAGGACTAAACCAGGACTAAACCAGGACTAAACCAGGACTAAACCAGGACTAAAACAGGACTGAACCAGAACTGAACCAGGACTAAACCAGGACTAAACCAGGACTGAACCAGGTCTAAAACAGGGCTAAACCAGGACTAAACCAGGACTAAAACAGGACTGAACCAGAACTGAACCAGGACTAAACCAGGACTGAACCAGGACTGAACCAGGTCTAAAACAGGACTAAACCAGGGCTAAACCAGGACTAAACCAGGACTAAACCAGGACTAAACCAGGGCTAAACCAGGACTAAACCTGGACTGAACCAGGACTAAACCAGGACTAAACCAGGACTAAAACGGGTCTAAACCAGGACTAAAGCAGGACTGTATTAGGAATGAACCAGGACTACAATAAAAAAAAAAACAGAACAATAACAATATAGCGCCAGGAATGGGGGCACATATACATATCATTGGAAAGCACTCGCGTCCAGTAACGCACCCGTGGGGTCAATTGTCAATTATGCCTTTAAAGTAGGGCTCAACCGAGGCTAAAACAGGACTAAACACTTGGCTAGACCAGGGCTAAACCTGAACAGAATCAGGGCTAAACCAGGACTAAAACAGGACTCAACTGGGCCAAAACCAGGACTTAACCAGAGCCAAACCTGGACTAAACCCGGAGAACTAAACAAAGACTGAACCCAGACTGGACTATGACTAAACCAGGACTGAACCGGGACTACACGAGGAGTCTGAGGACTACAGCGAGACTGCACCCAGACTAAACCGGGATTAAATCATGACCGCACCATTTCAAAACCAAACCAGGACTAAACCACAGATAAACCAGCTACAAACCAAAGCCACGACATGTATAAACTCAGAACCAAACTGGGATTAGACGAGGACGGGAAGTAAAAGCAAACAAACCCAAAACATGAAGCAACTCTTCCAACCCAAGAAGCCGCTTTACACTGAGTTCTTTTGTTTTACTGCGTTTGTTTGTGCGTCGCTGAGTATTTATCACATTGTGGGAAGTTTTATCTGTTTACTCAGTTCATGGGGACCTGCCTCATTATGTAACTCATTTATTAACACGTTTATGCTTAAAACAGCTGCAAAAATACCTTTAAAAACCTGATATTTTAGGGTAAATGTCCATATCTCCTGAGGATTTTTTGAAGAATTTGGATTCGTTTTTGAAAACCTTAATATCTCGGCCTCTGAAGTGCGTAAAAACATGAAATAAACTGCATGAAAATGAGGACAAATCAGCAAAAATGCCTCACTACTACGTCACAACAGGAATAAAAGGGTTAATAGATCAACTACATGGTTTAAAAGTCCAACAAAATACACAAAATTGATCATTGTTGAGCTTTAAGACGTGTCCTGTGCGGCCGTGTGACATCACAAGGTGGAACAGGCCGTTTTCCATTTGAGAAGAAGAAAAATTCTGCTTAAATGTGCAAGTTTTGTGCGTTGAACACGTGTGAACGAAACAAAACACGACTCCAGGTCTGTTTCGAGGAGGATAAACGTGAAAAAAATGCACAACACACAGACGATCGATGTCCAGAAGCTTTTTTTTTAATTTTTAAATATCGTTTCGACAAAAAAAAAGCTTTTGGACATCGACCGTCTGAGTTTGTGATGTATTTTTTATTTGTTTATTTTGCTGCTCCTTGCATTAGTCGTTTCTGCGAATTAAAGGTACGATAAAAATGCAAAGTTCTTATTTGACAAAGGAAGTCCAGAGGAGGACAGACACTTTTAGGGCGGAAGGGATAAAAAAAGCGGTGCACATTTTGGCAGCAGAAGTGTCATTGTTCCCTGTTCGTTCAGACTCATTCAGACTGAACTCGGACAGAAAAAGACGGAGGTAAAAACATTTCCAGTGCCGAAACGTCCGGTTGTTCTGTGCGTGTTTGTCAGAATCGATGTTCTACCGGCGGACGAAGGTTTGACAGTTTTACGCGGGAGGATCTGGCAGTCGGACGCTCGGTTTGTCGAGGAAATATTCTCGATGTTTTGTCGCAGAGCTCCACAAACTGCCGCAGTTCTGTCGCCAAAACGCACAAACGAGTCCACGTCCACCTCGGGTTGGTTCCGGTCGAGTGTTTTCTGAGTCCTGACGAGTCGCTGGAGAGAAATGAAACTGAGCGGAGACACTAGGGGGCGCCGGCCTGGCTCTGCATTCGATGTTTTGCCGTTTTCCCCCATGATTTTCTGCAGTGTCACTTCTTATTTGTTTGTAAAGCGTCTTTGAGTCTCCAAAAAACACTATAGAAGTTTGATGTATGATTATGATTATTATGATTATTATTATTTTGAGGAGGAAACATTCATTATAACATGACTTAGAGCTCAGAAAGGATCAGTTTTGTGTAATGTTCGATCTTTAACTCATTTAAAACTCCTGCCAAAAACTGTCCTTATCATAACCTGGGCGTTTTTGAAGAATTCTGTGTACGAAAACCTTAATATCTCCGCCTCTGAAGCACATAAAAAGATGAAATAAAATGGATTTAAAAGCTAAGACTCTCAGTTTTTAGCAAATTGCATCGTCAAATTTGATGAAACGGGGAAGGAGATGAAATTTGTGTCAGGAAAATGAGGAGAAATCGACAACAAAGATGAGCAAATGCGTCCGGAAACAACGGGTTAAACCTCATTTTTGTCCCCAAAAACTGAGAATACAGATTATAACAGATTATAACAGATTATAACAGATTATAACAGATTATAACAGATTATAACAGATTATAACCTGCTCAAAGTGACAAAAACAGCGTCGTATGGGCCCTTTGGACGCTTCACAAACAAGCACTTAGGATTCTGGGTAGGAAAACACGACACTATCGCCACTGTCAGAGAATCAGAAAGTTCAACATGTTAAACTTTGACAATAATCTCAAATATGCAAATTTACGTCTGCTCTTCAAAATAATCAATAATGCGGCAGCTCCGCCTCTCAGGAAGTTTTCAATGTGTCAGACAAAAAAGAAAAACAGCTCCAGGACAATCGTCCTTTTCATTTAAAACAATTACAGAACTGAATAAACTTCCAGCAGAACTTAAATTATGCAAAAACTTAAAAACATTCTGTACAAAAAACAAAAAAATCATCTTTTAAATATGGAAATGTTGGTTTTCCCTTTGTCGCTCTCCAGGGGACAGTGTTCAGAGGCACTTTTTACTCGGTCATTTTTAATGTTGAGCTTTTGTATTTCCTGCTTTGTTCTGTGTTTGTGTCTTTAGTCCAGGGCCACAGGTGGAAATGAGTCGTGAAGTTAGATTGTGGCAGAGGCAGATTTTCTGTAGTGATGAATGCTGATGGAACTGGTCCTGTCAAAGACACTGAGGAGAAAAGTCTCCAGGACACACACCTGAAGCAAAAAGCACCACAAACCCACAGGGTGTGTGTTTTACTGTGTGTGTGTTTTACTGTGTGTGTGTTTTACTGTGTGTGTGTGTTTTACTGTGTGTGTGTTTTACTGTGTGTGTGTTTTACTGTGTGCTTTTTACTGTATTTGTGTGTTTTTACTGTGTTTATGCCTGTTTTTTACAGCATGTGTGTGTTTTTTACAGCATGTGTGTGTGTTTTACTGTGTGTGTGTTTTACAGCCTGTGTGTGTGTGTGTGTTTTTTACTGTGTGTGTGTGTGTGTGTGTGTGTTTTTTAAAGCCTGTGTGTGTGTGTGTGTGTGTGTGTTTTATGGCCTGTGTGTGTGTGTGTGTTTTAAGGCCTGTGTGTGTGTGTGTGTTTTACAGCCTGTGTGTGTGTGTTTTACTGTGTGTGTGTGTGTTTTACTGTGTGTGTGTTTGTGTGTGTTTTACTGTGTGTGTGTGTGTGTTTTACTGTGTGTGTGTGTGTGTTTTACTGTGTGTGTGTGTTTTACTGTGTGTGTGTGTTTTACTGTGTGTGTGTGTGTGTTTTACTGTGTGTGTGTGTGTGTGTGTGTGTTTTACTGTGTGTGTGTGTGTGTTTTACTGTGTGTGTGTGTGTTTTAAGGCCTGTGTGTGTGTGTTTTACTGTGCGTGTGTGTTTTACTGTGTGTGTGTGTGTTTTAAGGCCTGTGTGTGTGTGTGTTTTACTGTGTGTGTGCGTGTGTGTGTTTTACTGTGTGTGTGTGTGTTTTACTGTGTGTGTGTGTGTGCGTGCGTGTGTTGTAAGGCCTGTGTGCGTGTGTTTTACTGTGTGTGTGTGTGTGTGTGTGTGTGCGTGTGTGTGTGCCTGTGTGTGTGTGTGTGTGTTTTACTGTGTGCGTGCCTGTGTGTGTGTGTTTTACTGTGTGTGTGTGTGTTTTACTATGTGTGTGTGTGTTTTACTGTGTGTGTGTGTGCGTGCGTGTGTTGTAAGGCCTGTGTGCGTGTGTTTTACTGTGTGTGTGTGTGTGTGTTTTACTGTGTGCGTGCCTGTGTGTGTGTGTTTTACTGTGTGTGTGTGTGTGTGTTTTACTGTGTGCGTGCCTGTGTGTGTGTGTTTTACTGTGTGTGTGTGTGTTTTACTGTGCGTGTGTGTGTTTTTAACTGCATGTGTTTTACTGTGTGTGTGTTTTACTGTGTGTGTGTGTGTGTGTGTGCGTGTGTGTGTGTGTGTGTGTGTGTGTTTTACTGTGTGTGTATGTGTGTGTGTTTTACTGTGTGTGTGTGTGTTTTACTGTGCGTGTGTGTGTTTTTAACTGCATGTGTTTTACTGTGTGTGTGTTTTACTGTGTGTGTGTGTGTGTGCGTGTGTGTGTGTGCGTGTGTGTGTGTGTTTTACTGTGTGTGTGTGTGTGTGTGTGTGTGTGCGTGTGTGTGCGTGTTTTACTGTGTGTGTGTGTGTGTTTTACTGTGCCTGTGTGTGTGTGTGTGCGAGAGGCCGTGCACGGGCCCAGCTGAGGTCACCCCCACCAGCTGGACTGACTCACCCACTCGGAGCTGTTTAGACTGGGGCTGTCGGCCGTGTTATTACCGCGCAGTCGTTCTCCCGACTTTCATCACATCAGGAGAAACACGGCGACGGCGACGGCTCAAAAAAACCTCCTTTAGTCATGTCGTTTTTACCTTTTTACTCACCCAAATGATTATAGGCCTGACCGAGCGCCGAGGTGGTCCAAACAAAAGGACCTTGTGCCTCCCGGGAACGTTTTTTTTACCATAGAAACAAAACAGAAACAAAATGTGGAGATATGTTGAAATTCCCTATGAAAGTATTTGGCGTTTTGTTTCCTTGTAAAGATGAGGTGATTGTTGTCGGTGTGTGTGGGTTCATAAGAATCTGATATCTTGTGTTGCAACGACTAATCGGATTAAGTAATTACGGAGATGACACACTGTTTACTCATGTCATCTTTTATCTGGAACACGTACTGAGGGAAAGGGCTTCATGCACCAAAATAAAGCAATTCAACGACGGAATTACATGTTTGCTCTATTTTTTTGTACATGAGAAACACAGTTCAGTTCATTTTAAACGTATCACTCATTGGCGCAGTGAGTTTCTGGGAGTTTTCAGAACTTTCAGAGGCCAAAAACAGCATCTGTGTAAGTTAAAATGACTTAAATAAGAACGTTTTACTACAAGTGAAATGATCGAACAGTAGAATAAGGGTTTTTCTCTTAATTCAAGCAACGTTGGATTTTGTTTCTTATTTTAAGTGCAAAAAGTTGTTGTTTTTCTAATTTTATTTGAAGTACAAAACGTCTTGTTCCACCGGCAGATCATTTTAAATTGTAATTTGCTCAAATCGTGATAAAACTTGACCAGATGTTGATCCTGTTAAACCGTCTCAGCGTTTTCTCGGGTTTACGGTTTTACTGTGACTGATTCAGGATTATTCTGTAGCTGCTCCTAAACCTTCAGAAACAGAGTCACAGCTTTAGATTTGAAGATGAGGCTTTGCAGCGCGTTTTATCAGCACTTATACTGTATGCAAATGAGCTGTATGCAAATGAGCTGTATGCAAATGAGCCATGAGGTTTGACGTTTGGTTTGTGTGAAACGTAAACAAATGTGCCAAAGCTGCAGTAAACACATTATTCCTCAAAGTCTAGAATGAGCCGAGCAGCCGAAATGGATCTGGGGGATTTGAGGCTTCGCTCGGACTTTTTTTGGGGAGTTTTGACTTTTTTATTATTTCAAAAACAAAACATGAAATAATTCTGTGTTAGTTTTTCCAGTTTCAGCTGTGGACGATTCATGTACATAATGTAAAAAGAGTTTTAAAAGCTTCTGTACAGACGAGAATAAACTTGGGCTGAAAACCCAGAGTAAGACTGGAGTTAGAGACCCGGTTTAGACCTGGTTTAGTCCTGGTTTAGTACCTGGTTCAGTCCTGTTTTTAGACCTGGTTTAGTCCTTTTTCAGTCCTGGTTCAGTCCTGCTTTTAGACTTGGTTTAGACCTGAGTTAGACCTTGTTCAGTTCTGGTTTAGACCTGGTTCAGACCTGATTTCTGTCCTGGTTTAGACCGGAGTTAGTCCCAGTAGAGTCCTGGTTTAGTGTTGTGTTTTAGGCTTGGGTTAGTACCGATTCCAGACCTGGTTTAGTCCTGGTTTAGTCCCAGTACTGGTTCCGTATATAAAGAGCAGAGAACTGGAAATGCAGAACCATAAATCGGGCTTTTCCGTCTCCTCGGTGAAAGTCTGACTTCACCCTCGGGAACTTTCTCCTCTTCAGCCTCGTCCCCTCTCGACTCTCGGCTCCAGTAAAACGTCTCCATCACAAACTTTTGGGCTCAACGTCGCACACGAAGCAAAACTGATCCCGCTGCTACTTTTTGATACCGCGGAATACTGTCTTACTGTATTATCGCCCGACGTGGTGCATGGCTAAACGGACAGTGGTTTATGTTCTATAAGTATCTAACTGTTCCCTGTCTGAGGCTCGCCGTGGCTCTTATTCTGTATTTACTCATTTCTGTGCGACTGCTGAAACTAAGTCGCTCTCTGGCATTTTTGTTTTGTAAAAGGAGCTCACTCGAGAAAAAAGGCTGGAGACCCTTTCTCTAGAGCACTGTTTACTGGGGGCAAAACAACTGCAAATACACAGGGAAAAATAAGTCACAGGCACTTTAGGTTCAGTTTTTTAGTCTAATCTGTTCAGTGTTTATATTTTTGGATCATCTCTTATTAAATCACTCCACAAAAAAACAAAAACAGAAAAAAAGTGGCTGAAGTGTCTTGCCCGAGGACAAGATTATGCACGAGTCTGAGCAAGAATCCCTTTCAACACGACTCTACCGACTGAGCCACTTTCCAGCTCCCAAAACCTGATCCAGAACTCAGATTTAAGCTTCAAACGAACTTAACTCGTCCCCTGCTTTTTTCTATGGATCAGGAATGTTCCACAGTGTGACTTTAACCCTCGAAGACCTACGACATCGTACACGATACAGAGGAATATGTTTGTATAACCGCAGAACTTTGTAAGTGTAAAAGACAGAAACGTCCTTTTCCCCTCTGAAAGTGCAGACATAGAGGTTTCCGTACATTTCTGCGGCTTTATCCTACGTCACACTCACGCTGTGTGATGACGTGAGCAAAACGAGTGTCCAACAGGAACTTTGTTTTCCCCAAACTCATGCGCTCCGTCCATTTTGATGGAGCCAAACTTTGCCAAAGAGTGAAGTGAGTCAAGATGGTCGACTCCTCTGACTGTGTGTGTTTATAACGAGGGAAAAAGTCGCTCTAAGTGGAGTTAATTCTCACACACATGGAAAATGACACATCTTGGTGTGTGTAATTGTGCATCTCTTTCTATTTTTATTTAAAGGTTTATTTCAGTCCAAATGAACAAATCCAAATGTAATTTCCACCCTGGAAATGCAGAAGTGCTGTGGCTCTGGCCCTGGACCTGACAGGAGCTGTTTCCAGGACTGGACCAGGAAAGTCATGGAGCCACTGCACTTTTTTTGTTTTTAGGGCAATAAGGAGATTTTTAATTTACTTACAGACTTGAGATTTTGCATTTTTGTAGCTAAGGCCCTAAATTAAGCATTTTTATGTCCAAAAAGTTGTTTCTACATGTTTGCTGTGTGTTTTGTATAAAAGAGTGAATTTTATTTTATTTATTTTTTTTCATCTCTATTTCTGGTCCTGTAGCTTTTCTCACAGCCTCATGACACAACTACAGCAGCAGATTGTGAAATAACAGGTTGGACTGAACAAAAGGAGGTAGAACACTTCATTAGGGGTAAAAGGGGCAGTTTTAAAAGCAAAATTAAGAACAAAATCCAGGCGAGGAGAAATGTACTAAAACTGCCCTCAGGTCTTCAGCTCTACTTTACATTTATTCAATTACAGGAGATTTTAAAGCTCAAAAACACGTAGAAAACATCTGCTGTGACCTGTATCTCGTCTGGTCTGAGCACGGAGCCTCGCCGGTCGTCTTGGTGGAGTGTAGCGGCGCTCACTGTCCACAGGTCGCTCTCCGGGCTTATTGAAAGTGCTCTTGTCGGCTGCTGACCGCACGGCGCAGTCGGGACGGCTTAAGTGTGGTCTGTCTGATGTGGGTCAATAAAACTCCCGGCTGATTTTATTAGAGGCTTCGATTGGTCTCGGAGGTGTTTAATGTGTCTGCGGTTCTGCAGCTGAGTGTCTGAACCACAGAACTGAAAATGGAAGGTAAACAGTAGAGCTCTGAGACTGTCACGTCAGGGGCTGTGAACCTGGAATGTTTTATTTGATTTTACGCTTTAGGGATCCACAATATAACGCATTTGTAGTATTTGTATTGAATTTTTAATCATTATCGCAACAAATAAAGAAAATATCGCAGTAACACCAGTGTTCTCCATCAGGAAGAACCGAAACTGGAAGAAAAACTATAATATTTTGAGATTGTCATGTCAGGGGCTGCAAACCTGGAATGTTTTGTTTGATTTTACGCTTTAGGGATCCACAGTATAACACAACAAGTATTGGTATTGCAATTTTTAATCGTTATGGCAACAAATAAAGAAAATATTGGAATAACACCAGTGTTCTCCATTGGACAAAACTGAAACTGAAAGCAAAACAAAACAATTATGCTTTGAGTTTGTCACGTTAGGAGCTGCGAACCTGGAATGTTCTGTTCGATTTTACTCTTCACAGTATAACGCAAAAAGTATTTGGTATTGACATTTCCTCTAACATATTAATCATTATGGCAACAAACAAAGAAAATATCGAATAACACCAGTGTTCTCCATCGGATGTAAAGTTTGAATTTTTAGTTTTCTTGTAATAAAAATGTTTTAACTGGACTAAATCAGAGCCTGTACTTTTACACGGCAAAAGAGGATTTTCTAGCATAGTTAAAGTGACTTGAATTAAGCAGATTCATCTTAAAAGATCAATTTTAAGATTTGTTTTACTTAATAAGACGAGATTTTTTGACTTGTTTCCAGATCTTCCATCCTGATTTATTATCTCGATATTACGACTTATTCCAGGTTAAGCCTCTTTCACTTCCTTCTCAAACTGATTCTTTTCTGTCCTCAGAGTCGTGTCTCGGGGCTTCAGGTGCATTTCCATAAATGCAGTTTCAAATCTAATTGATTTGTTGTATTTGATCAAATGTCTGGATATTGTGAAGGTTTTCTTAAAACTAGTGTCTATTTAAGAAGTAACAGCCTGATTTAAGACATGTTATACAGTAGAAATAAGCAGTAATAAGCAATAATTACTTAAATCACGGACAAATATGCTCAAAATAAGGTGAAAAATGTCATAAACACTTGAATCTAGTGTTTTCTGCTCAGAACAAGATTTGTATTTTGTCTTGTTTTAAGAAAACTTTTAAGTGAAAACTTACTGCAATGGCAGATAATTTCACTTAAAATGGGGCATTTTACCTCAAAATTGTTATTTTTATCTCATTTTTATATTGTATATTTGAATATTAACTCATTATTGTGTAAAAATATGATTGAATATGGCCATAATATCGATATAGCAGCACTGAACCACCAGGATTGTGTATTGTGCAACTCTACTTTATGCTCGCTGGATTAAGGTCTGGTTTAGTCCAGGTTTATATCTGGTTTAGTCCGGGTTTAGATCTGGTTTAGTCCGGGTTTAGATCTGGTTTAGTCCGGGTTTAGATCTGGTTTAGTCCGGGTTTAGATCTGGTTTAGTCCGGGTTTAGATCTGGTTTAGTCCGGGTTTAGATCTGGTTTAGTCCGGGTTTAGATCTGGTTTAGTCCGGGTTTAGATGTGGTTTAGTCCGGGTTTAGATGTGGTTTAGTCCGGGTTTAGATCTGGTTTAGTCCAGGTTTAGATCTGGTTGAGTCCGGGTTTAGATCTGGTTTAGTCCGGGTTTAGATCTGGTTTAGTCCTGGTTTAGATCTGGTTTAGTCCGGGTTTAGATCTGGTTTAGTCCAGGTTTAGATCTGGTTTAGTCCGGGTTTAGATCTGGTTTAGTCCGGGTTTAGATCTGGTTTATTCCGGGTTTAGATCTGGTTTAGTCCGGGTTTAGATCTGGTTTAGTCCGGGTTTAGATCTGGTTTAGTCCGGGTTTAGATCTGGTTTAGTCCGGGTTTAGATCTGGTTTAGATCTGGTTTAGTCCAGGTTTAGATCTGGTTTAATCCGGGTTTAGATCTGGTTTAGTCCGGGTTTAGATCTGGTTTAGTCCTTGTTTAGATCTGGTTTAGTCCGGGTTTAGATCTTGTTTAGTCCAGGTTTAGATCTGGTTTAGTCCGGGTTTAGATCTGGTTTAGTCCGGGTTTAGATGTGGTTTATTCCGGGTTTAGATCTGGTGTAGTCCGGGTTTAGATCTGGTTTATTCCGGGTTTAGATCTGGTTTAGTCCGGGTTTAGATCTGGTTTAGTCCGGGTTTAGATCTGGTTTAGTCCAGGTTTAGATCTGGTTTAGTCCGGGTTTAGATCTGGTTTAGTCCAGGTTTAGATCTGGTTTAATCCGGGTTTAGATCTGGTTTAGTCCGGGTTTAGATCTGGTTTAGTCCGGGTTTAGATCTGGTTTAGTCCTTGTTTTTAGTGATATGACTCTAAATATATTTTTGATAAGAATATCTCAAAAAATGGAAAAAGGAAAATTATTAAATGCACGTTAGCATGCTAGCTGGTGGGAAAACTCCGCTCTGAAAGCTGCGAAAAGCTCAGAATTTAGTTTATTTAAGCAGCTGAGGCAGAAGCCAACGGAATCAACACAAAACAGGCAAAGTGTCACGTTATAAAACCATCACTACACTGTTTAAAATGTTCTTGAACTTATCGTAGACACGAGTTTAAGATCTTTCTGTGCATGAACAGAATGTACGGAAGGCGAGTGAGGAAAACTCTGGACCTCTGCAAACTGTTTTTCAAATGAACTCTTTCTGTTTTTCATATTTGGCAAACGCTCCGAAGTCTAATTCGGCGACTCCCGGTTATTTAATCCGGTACGATTCCCGCTGAACTTCAAAGTGTCCATTGTGTTTCCCGTGACTCACGAGGCTGTGGTCAGGCTCGGCCCACCTGCTCTCCTCCTCCTCCTCCTCTTCCTCCTGATCCCTCTGGTTTGAGTTTGGAGAGCGCAGACTTTGACTCACCGCTCTGCGTCTGTGGAGATAATAGCAGGTTTCACATCTGTGCGGCATGTGCAGGGGTCACATGACGGCGGCCTGACTCACCATTGGATATCGTTTCATGTACAGTGAGAGGACAAGAGACTGTAAGCCTGGAGTCGACTAAAGAGGTTTTTGTTCGACTTAAAGTGGAACTCGGGCCCGTCTGAAGCTAAAGTCCGGTGCTGGAGGAGGTGGAATTCTGTCAGGAGCCAAAAAACAGCACAGATCAGTGTTTCCTCGGTGGAGATCTGACTGTGGCAGTGAGTCTGTCAAGGAAACAAACTAGTGCAGTGATGGGGGCAAGTTCTGAACTAGTGCAGTGATGGGGGCAAGTTCTGAACTAGTGTAGTGATGGGGGCAAGTTCTGAACTAGTGCAGTGATGGGGGCAAGTTCTGAACTAGTGTAGTGATGGGGGCAAGTTCTGAACTAGCACTCATGCCTCACAGCAAGAAGGTTGCCGGTTCGATCCCCGGGTCGCCTGGGCCTTTCTGTGTGGAGTTTGCATGTTCTCCCCGTGTCTGGATGGGTTTTCTCCAGGCACTCCGGTTTCCCCCATCAACCCAAAACATGCACTGTAGGTGTAAAAGTTGTGTGAGTGAGTGTTGGTGGGACCGTTGGCGCCGCTTGGCTTGGCAGCCGCGCCTCCGTCAGTCTGCCCCAGGGCAACTGTGGCTATAACAGTAGCACCACCACCGGGTATGGAGTGAATGAAGAATGCTCTGTAAAATGCTGTGTAAAGCACTTTGGGGACATGTGTCTGTGTAAAGTGCTATATAAATAAACCTTACCTTACCTTAGTGCAGTGATGGGGGCAAGTTCTGAACTTCCACGTAAAACACCAATTTGCTTCACACAGAAGAAGCTTAACACCACTTTAACCCATCTGACAACAGCCACGAGTCTAACAAACCAAACGCTCTGCCTGGTTCACTCATTAGTGTCTGGAAACGTTAGAAAACAACTTTATAAGCACCTCACACTTCCCTCTGCTGATTTCCCACAGGCCAAAGCCCAAAAGACTGAAAATGGTTCGGGAATGTATTTTTTAGCATTTTTCAGAAAATATAATTCACTGGTAAATAAAGCTGATTAGAAACGACATTGACGATCGAGTCCACCTTTATTTACCAGTGAATTATATTTTCTGAAAAATGCTAAAATAATACATTCCCGAACCATTTTCTTTCAACAACTTTCAGCTTCTCTTCTTGCTAAATAAAAAGCAGCGTATTCTTCTTTGCATTAATTTTCCGTCCATCTTGTTTTTTTAAATTCCGGTTAGAGCGCCCCTAGTGGCGGAAGAAAAATCCACAGTCCGGAAAATACGGTACTCAAATCATGGTAAAACTTTCTTAATCCAAGTCATTTTAGCTTCACTAGATTTTGTTTTTCGCAGCGTAAAAAGAACTAACACCAGTTAAAGGACGACTGATAAAAATGAGTTTTAAGAAGCGATTTAAAAGGTTCACGTGATGGTGCAGCCTCATCTCCTCAGGCCGGTCGTCCCAAAGCCCAAAATAAATCCAAATAAATTCCAAATCTTCAGATAACTCACTCACTGTCGTCTTGTTTCTTTAATTAATCGACTGTACGACTTCCGTTAGAGTGAGTTAAGGTCGATGTTACGTTGGATTATCTGGGGAAATCTGCATTTTCAAAGCGACACAAATATAAAACAGTACCTGAAAAGAGCGTTTCATCCTTTCACGTTACCAGGAGTGGGGCTCGAACCCACGTGGGACATGTCCCATTGGATCTTAAGTCCAGCGCCTTCACCACTCGGCCGTCCTGGTGCTCCTCAAACCGACGAACGTGACCAAAAAACACATTTACACCATTGAAACGAGCACTAACGCTGCACCAGTCCATGTTTTTCAGCTCCGGCACCGGTATTCAAACAATATTCATTAATACTTGTGTTGGGACTCAAAACACACAGAACCTTATAACACACATCTGTCAAACATGTGGCCCGGGGGCCAGATCCGGCCCTCCAAGACCTTTAATCTGGCCCTCGGCTGATTTTTCTATTAAAATACTTAAAATTTTCTGATTTTTCTGTTAATTTTCTGCACCGTTTAGCATAGCAGCGTCTCCGGCGTTTCTGTACGTTGCGACTCCCACCAGAGCAGCACAAATGAAGACTTTCCTCTTTCCAAACGCTCTTAAAGGACGATCGTTTTGACTGTCGACTGTGACCCTCATCAGCAAAATGTCCAAAAATGAGAAAAGCAGATGCTGAGTTCAGGATTTCCCAAGAAAAATAGTCTCATTCTTATTTGTTGACAGAGGTGAATGGGAAATCTGTGCTCAGTGTGTTTGGAACAAGTGGCGTTGCTCGAGGAATATAATCTTAAACACCACTACGAGACACGGAGAAAAATACAATAACTTGAAGAGAGAACTGAGTTTTCTGATCCGGCCCTTTTGGGATCACAGTAGGTTGCACACGGCCCCCGGACCAAAGTGAGTTTGACACCCCTGCCCTATAACAGAACAAATTGTATTATGTAACTTCTATATTCTACTTCTGAACAGCTTCTATAGGGACATAATCACTGAAATCTGGTGATATCGAAACATCAAAGGTCTCACAATAACATCGTGGAGCATCACATTATATCGAATCCCAAGTGTCTTTGCTTAAATGAACAGTTCTGATGCAGAAATAGCTAAAAAAAAACAGAGGGAACTACATAGACCATGATCCTTTGCTCCGTTTCAGTGCAGAAATAACTGTTCTAAGCACTTTTACATCTTCATTCTGTGGATTAAGTCTGTGAAGCATTTTTAGAGGAAAAAGTGGCAGATTCACAGTTTTATATTGTGATAAATCTGGAACAGAGAGATGGAGATGGAAGAAGAACGAAAAAGAAAGAAAGAACGAAAGAGCAAACGAATGAAAAAGGAACAACAAATAAAAATGAAAGAAAGAACTAAAAAATGAATGAAAAAGATAGAAAGAATGAAATAAGAACTAAGAACTAAAGAAAGAAAGAAGAAAAGTAAGAAAAAAACTAAAAAAGAATGAAAAAAGAAAGAACCAAAGAAAGAAAGAATGAATGAAGAAAAGTAAGAAAGAACGAAAAAAAGAAAAAAGAAGGAAAGAGAGAAAGAACAAATGACAGAAAGAACAAAAAGAAAGAACAAACAAAAAAGAAAGAAAGAAAAGTAAGAAAGAACAAAAGAAACAACTAAAGAAAGAACTAAAAAGTGAATGAAAAAGATAGAAAGAATGAAATAAGAACTAAGAACTAAAAAAAGAAAGAAAGAAGAAAAGTAAGAAAAAAACTAAAAAAGAATGAAAAAAGAAAGAACCAAAGAAAGAAAGAATGAATGAAGAAAAGTAAGAAAGAACGAAAAAAAGAAAAAAGAAGGAAAGAGAGAAAGAACAAATGACAGAAAGAACAAAAAGAAAGAACAAACAAAAAAGAAAGAAAGAAAAGTAAGAAAGAACAAAAGAAACAACTAAAGAAAGAAAGAACAAAAGAAAAAACAAACAAAAAAGGAACAACGAACAAATGAAAGAAAGAACCAAAGAAAGAACTAAAAAATGAATGAAAAAGATAGAAAGAATGAAATAAGAACTAAGAACTAAAGAAAGAAAGAAGAAAAGTAAGAAAAAACTAAAAAAGAATGAAAAAAGAAAGAACCAAAAAAGAAAGAATGAATGAAGAAAAGTAAGAAAGAACGAAAAAGAAAAAAGAAGGAAAGAGAGAAAGAACAAATGACAAAGAACAAAACGAAAGAACAAACGAAAAAGAAAGAAAGAAAATAAGAAAAAACAAAAGAAACAACTAAAGAAAGAAAAAACAAACAAAAAAGGAACAACGAACAAATGAAAGAAAGAACCAAAGAAAGAACTAAAAAATGAATGAAAAAGATAGAAAGAATGAAATAAGAACTAAGAACTAAAGAAAGAAAGAACGAAAGAAAAAACAAACAAAAAAGGAACAACGAACAAATGAAAGAAAGAACCAAAAAAAGAAAAAATAAGGAAACAGAGAAAGAACAAATGACAGAAAGAACAAAAAGAAACAACAAACGAAAAAGAAAGAAAGAACGAAAGAAAAGTAAGAAAGAACAAAAGAAACAACTAAAGAAAGAAAGAACGAAAGAAAAAAACAAACAAAAAAGGAACAACAAACAAATGAAAGAAAGAACCAAAGAAAGAACTAAAAAATGAATGAAAAAGATAGAAAGAATGAAATAAGAACTAAGAACTAAAGAAAGAAGAAAAGTAAGAAAAAAACTCAAAAAGAATGAAAAAAGAAAGAACCAAAAAAAGAAAGAATGAATGAAGAAAAGTAAGAAAGAACGAAAAAGAAAAAAGAAGGAAAGAGAGAAAGAACAAATGACAGAAAGAACAAACGAAAAAGAACGAAAGAAAAGTAAGAAAGAACAAAAGAAACAACTAAAGAAAGAAAGAACGAAAGAAAAGTAAGAAAGAACAAAAGAAACAACTAAAGAAAGAAAGAACGAAAGAAAAAACAAACAAAAAAGGAACAATTTTCTCACAGCCTCATGACACAACTACAGCAGCAGATTGTGAAATAACAGGTTGGACTGAACAAAAGGAGGTAGAACACTTCATTAGGGGTAAAAGGGGCAGTTTTAAAAGTGAAATTAAGAACAAAATCCAGGTGAGGAGAAATGTACTAAAACTGCCCTCAGGTCTCCGGGGGTTAAACCAAAGCCGGTATAAAGAAGTGGACTCAGGGCGTGAGTCAAATGAAGTCAAATGAGACAATTTTAAGACCAAAATGACTCGGTTTAGAGCGGCGGCGGCGACGACACTCCGCCGTAAAGTCGTTGGAAACCGCGCGGATGGAGCCGGAATCGCGCCGGTGCTCACTTCCTGTCGGGAATGTGGTGAATGTGGGGTCAGTTCGGTCCGTTTCTGCGGGTCAGTCTCGGCTCTGTGTGTTTGTCAGTGAGCGTCTTGTGACCGGCCTCTTCCCGTCTGCCGCTCACATGGTTTTGTTGTTTTGGTGCCAGATCATTTCGCACCGTCAGCTCCGGCTCCGGCTCCGTCCTGCCCCAGACAAACAAACCCGGCTCAGTCTGCGCCGCTTATCTCCGCCCAAGACTAAACATCGCAGTTACGTCTGTGTCTGACCTCAAATTCAGATGTAGGTCACCGGTGCTACGGTTACACCCGGAAACGCTCGACGGGTTTGATTTTACTCATGTTTCCTTTTAAATAACATTCGGAATAACTCACAGAAATGTAAATTCGAGTGTCCCGAAGCAAATACACCCGAAAATCAAACTAGTGTGGATTATAAAAAGAGATATTTGGAGCCTTTTAAAATAGTTTTGTAGATTTTTTTTTTGCATATTTTTTGATTGAAAATTCCAATGAGTCAAATGTTTATCTAAAAATGGTTTCAGAGTCAGTATCTAGTTTGAAACATTTAACAGGAAAATATGTGAAGTTTATCCGTTTTTACTTTCGTTCAAGGTCCTGTATCCTCTTGAGACCCTGTGGCCTCATACAAGGACATTACATTTTTGCCTCTTAGCACCACGATATTCCTTTTTTTTTTTTTTTACTTTCACCTGTCGGCCATATTGAGGGACTGTGCGATCTTGTGCTGATGTCACAATATTACACCAAATTTCAATGAAAAAAATGGCAGGGAAATCAACAAAAAACCTCTACAGCAATAAAAAAAAACAGCATGGTGTATATATATATATATATGTATAATATCTGGAGAGGAAACTGCTGCCTCCATTTTGTACCTTGCACTTTTTGCACTTTTTGCACGTCCGCTTTTTTTGTAACGATTGAAACCCAGAAAAAATTTAAACTGGACCACATTTTCACGCCTTTGTCTGTGTTTTTAACCCGCTCACGGTCGACCTGCGTCACATTTTGGCAGGTTTAGAGCTGGAAATAAACAGCAGAGTGCGTTTTATCTGTACATTTTAGTGTTTTTGCATTTTTAAGACAACGGTGTCGGTTGACGTCACGCAGTCAGATCGACCCATTGTTCTCATAGGAGCACAAAATACTTCCTGTATAAAAACTGTGTAGTTATTATACTTAATAGGTCCGACTTATCCCAAATAGTAAGAAGAAATAAAGGTCTCAGGAGGATATGACACAAAATTGACTCCTGTGAGCTTTAAGCTGTGTTATAATAGAGTTTTTGTTCTTTCACACAAGTATTTTCTGGAGTATAAGTCGCACCAGCCAAAAAATGCACAATGAAGAAGTAAAAACATACATAAGTCGCACTGGACGATAAGTAAAGGAAATGTATTTAATCAAATCAGACTCCAGGAACAGACATTTCCTCTTAAAGGTGAGTTATAATAACACTAGAACAGAGAAGAACAGGCTGAACATGTGTCTGGTTCACGTCACATATGAACAGTTCTTCACAAAACTAGAGCAGAAACAACAGAACAAGTTTATACCGAACTCTGCATCTCGCTCCAAATCACTAAATCCACTGAATTCTTCATCCTCGGTGTCACTTCTGAGCAGCTCTGTCTAAATCTCGCTTTGCTTTTAGATTCGCTTTTGTGTTTTCTTCACTTCAGTTCGAGTTTCCTCCACTTTTCTCCGTCGAACACAAAGTTTCTCTCACTCCAAACTTTCTTTCTGCTCAGTTGGTCTCTGGTCACTGTGCTACAGACGGTTTCGGTGCTTTGCTCAGTAAATACACCGAGTAATAATGTGTTTAATGCGGCTTTGGCTCATTTGCATACAGTATAAGTGCTGGGAAAAAAAAAGCTCAGCCAAGAGTCAGTGGATTATTCACTGGACAAAAAACAGGTCTGAGGTTCTGCAGGTGAAGTGACAGGTGCAGGAGGAAGAAATAATTTGCCAAAATGATTAAAAATTGCAATACCAATACTTTTTGTGTTATATTGTGGATCCCTAAAGCATAAAATCAAACAAAACATTCCAGATTCACAGCCCTAGATAAGATAAATCAGGATGGAATATCTTGAAACAAGTAAAACAATCTTAAAATTGGTCTTTTAAGATGAATCAACTTAATTCAAGTCAGTTTAACTATGCCAGAAAATCCTTTTTTGTAGTATAGTGGTAGTTTTCAAGTGAACAGCTCCTTTTGACATTTTGTTCGGCAGAAATCAACAATTCCAGGGCTGAAATCCTCCAAACGTTTCTCGTGAAGCCGTGTGCAGTTTAAAAACACAGTGGAGCACCTCCTCTATTGCTTTGTTTGTGCGTAGATTAAACAAAACACAACTCCAGGCGTGTTCGCGGTGAGGAAACAGCATTAAAACACGGTGTGAGATCAGAAAAGCCCATCATTATTATTGGCCCTTTAAGCCTTAAAACACACAGTGAACCCGTGACTTTCTCGTTATGAGTCGAGCGTCTGAGCCACTGCGCCGTCACTTCGCCTCTTTAAACCTCTTTAAACGCGCTCGGAGTACGTGAGCGAATATGAATCACAATTACATTTTTCTGACTTGACTTTCTGCCCACACACACAGACACCAGCCGTCACGTCCTATTCTAATAAAACTGCTGCGATTCCCCGTTTTGGGCGAGCAGAGAAGTGCCGAGTCACCGAGCGCCGGCGGAGAGCGAGGTTTTGTTTTTTTTCTTCCCTTCTTTTTTTCAGTCAGACAACAGCGAGGGGAGCAGCAGACAGAGTTTACATAACTAGTCTAGAGCCGGGGCCAGACGAGACGAGACTGCTCCACTTCGTGTGATTCAGGGAGAGACTCGATCGATGACGACTGCGGCTCCTGACACTTCGCCGCCGCCGGAGGCACACGGCCACTTCGGGACGGCGATGTTTGGGGAACTGTCAGAATAAAGCGCAGAAAGAGGAAAACTGTCAGAATAAAGCGCAGAAAGAGGAAAACTGTCAGAATAAAGCGCAGAAAGAGGAAAACTGTCAGAATAAAGCGCAGAAAGAGGAAAACTGTCAGAATAAAGCGCAGAAAGAGGAAAACTGTCAGAATAAAGCGCAGAAAGAGGAAAACTGTCAGAATAAAGCGCAGAAAGAGGAACAGATGTGAAGCTGTGAGAATTATGGCGATTTAAGTGGAATTAGAAGCTCGAGTGGCACTGGAGGAGGGACGTGCAGAACAGAATAACAGGATATTTACCTTTTTTATTCACATTTATTTCCATATGAGAAAGTCGAGCAAGTATTTACCAATTTAGACCTGGTTTAGACCTGGTTTAGACCTGGTTTAGACCTGGTTTTAAACCAGGACTAAACCAGGTCTAAACCAGGTCTAAAACAGGACTAAACCAGATCTAAACCAGGACTAAACCAGGTCTAAACCAGGACTAAACCAGGTCTAAACCAGGTCTAAACCAGGTCTAAACCAGGACTAAACCAGGTCTAAACCAGGTCTAAACCAGGTCTAAACCAGGACTCAACCAGGTCTAAACCAGGACTAAACCAGGTCTAAACCAGGACTAAACCAGGACTAAACCAGGTCTAAAACAGGACTAAACCAGATCTAAACCAGGACTAAACTAGGACTAAACCAGGTCTATAACAAGATTTATCCAGGTCTAAACCAGGTCTAAACCAGGACTAAACCAGGTCTATAACAGGATTTATCCAGGTCTAAAACAGGTCTAAACCAGGTCTAAACCAGGTCTAAACCAGGTCTAAACCAGGACTAAACCAGGACTCAACCAGGTCTAAACCAGGACTAAACCAGGTCTAAACCAGGTCTAAACCAGGTCTAAACCAGGACTCAACCAGGTCTAAACCAGGACTAAACCAGGTCTAAACCAGGACTAAACCAGGACTAAACCAGGTCTAAACCAGGTCTAAACCAGGTCTAAACCAGGTCTAAACCAGGACTAAACCAGGTCTAAACCAGGTCTAAACCAGGACTAAACCAGGTCTAAACCAGGTCTAAACCAGGTCTAAACCAGATCTAAACCAGGACTAAACCAGGTCTAAACCAGGTCTAAACCAGGACTAAACCAGGTCTATAACAGGATTTATCCAGGACTAAACGCCTCCTCCGTCGCCCTCGTTGCTCCTACAGTTTTCCGTGCGAGGATCCGGCAGTCGGACACTCAGTTTGTTGAGGAAATATTTTTGATCCTTTCACGATGATCCTTTCGCCGCTGAGTCCTGCTGTACGTCTGTTGCCAAAATGCAGATCCGAGCCGACGTCACCACTGTTCACCAACACCGGAAGAGTCTGTACACTTCGCAAAAACCCCGGAAGTTGTCTCCGGCGCTCTGCATTTTCCAGGGCAGTAGTTTGTTCATTAAACACAAGCAAAAGAAAATATCAATCTGCATTAAAAATCTGAAGAAACACAACAGTTTGTTTCTTTGCCTGTTGAAAATCCTTATACATCATTGACCCAGATATGTTCATGTATGTGTGCATTTATTTTCTATTTGTTTGGTTTGGTTTTTTAAAGTTCAGTACCGTATTTTCCCACTTTTCCTGAGCAGGATTTTTGTGAGGAAAGAATTAATCTCCCCAAATCGCCGCCTGGTCTCAAATAAACGTCGGGTTTGTCCAGTGACTGTTTTGCTGTTTATTTTTGTATTTTACGGTAAATGGACTCATCAGTATGTGACGGATGGAACGATATTTGTTGGTGTGGCTTTAAAAATGTCATATTGCACTTATTAAAAACTGTCTTTCAATGTGGATTTTCTCTCCTCTGTAAAAAAACAGACTTTTAATCTTTGCATTAGCCACAAAAATATAACATTTCTTACATGAAAATGGCGTTTACAATAATAAATGTGACGCAGCAGGACACAGAAACATCCTAAATCTGCACATTTTCTCTCCTCGATTATTTTAAACACTCAGTTTTCTCCAGTTTTCTTCCCTATTTCTTTTTCGTTCATTCTTTTTTATAGTTCTTTCTTTTGTTCTTTCATTTATTCATTGTAACTTTTTCCGTTTGTTGGTTCTTCCTTTTTCGTTCTTTGCTTCGTTCATTTGTTTTTTCTTTTTCGTTAACTCTTTTTTAGTCATTTCTTTCTTTTGTTCTTTCATTTATTCATTGTTCCTTTTTCCGTTTGTTGGTTCTTCCTTTGGTTCTTCCTTTGGTTCTTCCTTTGGTTTTTCCTTTTTCGTTCTTTGCTTCATTCATTTGTTCTTTCTTTTGTTCTTTCCTTTTTGTTCATTCTTTTGAGTTCTTTCTTTTTTAGTTCTGTCTTTCTTTAGTTCAGTCACTTTCAGAGCTTTACTGAAGTGCTAAAAAGTGCCTCTCTCGACATCGTCGTCGTTAATCCGGCCGTGACTCTCGTCTTCGCGTCTCGGTGCTTTTCTCCACGTTCGGGACAATCGCTCGGTGCTTTCGCCGGGACGAGGACGTCGTTTTTGGCGCCGGTTTTGTCTCTTCTGGTTAAATGTTGCTCCTCATCTGTGGGCTCAGCTGTTCCCGGACACGTCTGGACTCCCGTGACGTGCGTTTCTGTCCTGCATATATGTTAATGCCGCTATGGAAATGAAGGCGCGGGGAGGTCAAGGTCTCCCCCCCCCCTGCATGTCATCTGCATACGTCCCAGCGTTTAGCCACGTCCCTCGCCAGCGCATTGTCCCATTAATTAGTCTGGAGTGTCTCGGGCAGTGCATAAATCCATACTAAAATCTATAAATAAGCCCGGTGACTGTCTGAACAGCCCCGTGTCGTGTTTTCCGCGTTGTTTTCCAGCAATTAGTCCGAGCCGGGCCGAACGCGGGGATCGTAATGGTTTTAAATGGCAGCGTGGCGGTTGCTCGGTTAATTAGTCTGGGCCAAACTGTGATTGTCTAGACCTCTAAGTGAGGGGCATTCACAGCTGCGGGAGGAGACTCTGTCTGGATGCACCAAACGGCTAAATTATATGTTGGTTCTGCTGCGGCGGGAAGGAGCTGTGCCGTCTGAGCTCGGTCCACTGTTCATCTTTCAGCAGAAGCAAACTGCCCCCACAGAACATCTCATTAAAACCCTTCAAAAATCTGTGAAAAAGTGGATCCTGGACAATGAAATATGCACATTCGTACTTTTTTATGTACATTTTACTAATTATGTTTCTTGTATACGGTAAATACTTTGTCTTTCTACATTTTTTACATTTTATACAAACGTTTGTTCTCTGATCCGCTCGTTTGTTGTGTTTTTACATGAATCTGCTCTGGTCCTGCAGATGAAAATGAGCCTAAATGTGGCATATTTCCATGTTCAGTGTCCTCATGTCAGTGTCCTCATGTCAGTGTCCTCATGTCAGTGTCCTCATGTCAGTGTCCTCATGTTCAGTGTCCTCATGTTCAGTGTCCTCATGTCAGTGTCCTCATGTCAGTGTCCTCATGTCAGTGTCCTCATGTCAGTGTCCTCATGTTCAGTGTCCTCATGTCAGTGTCCTCATGTCAGTGTCCTCATGTTCAGTGTCCTCATGTCAGTGTCCTCATGTTCAGTGTCCTCATGTCAGTGTCCTCATGTCAGTGTCCTCATGTCAGTGTCCTCATGTTCAGTGTCCTCATGTTCAGTGTCCTCATGTCAGTGTCCTCATGTTCAGTGTCCTCATGTCAGTGTCCTCATGTCAGTGTCCTCATGTTCAGTGTCCTCATGTTCAGTGTCCTCATGTCAGTGTCCTCATGTTCAGTGTCCTCATGTCAGTGTCCTCATGTCAGTGTCCTCATGTTCAGTGTCCTCATGTTCAGTGTCCTCATGTCAGTGTCCTCATGTCAGTGTCCTCATGTCAGTGTCCTCATGTTCAGTGTCCTCATGTTCAGTGTCCTCATGTCAGTGTCCTCATGTCAGTGTCCTCATGTCAGTGTCCTCATGTCAGTGTCCTCATGTTCAGTGTCCTCATGTCAGTGTCCTCATGTTCAGTGTCCTCATGTCAGTGTCCTCATGTTCAGTGTCCTCATGTTCAGTGTCCTCATGTCAGTGTCCTCATGTCAGTGTCCTCATGTCAGTGTCCTCATGTTCAGTGTCCTCATGTTCAGTGTCCTCATGTTCAGTGTCCTCATGTCAGTGTCCTCATGTCAGTGTCCTCATGTTCAGTGTCCTCATGTTCAGTGTCCTCATGTCAGTGTCCTCATGTCAGTGTCCTCATGTCAGTGTCCTCATGTTCAGTGTCCTCATGTTCAGTGTCCTCATGTTCAGTGTCCTCATGTCAGTGTCCTCATGTCAGTGTCCTCATGTCAGTGTCCTCATGTCAGTGTCCTCATGTTCAGTGTCCTCATGTCAGTGTCCTCATGTCAGTGTCCTCATGTCAGTGTCCTCATGTTCAGTGTCCTCATGTTCAGTGTCCTCATGTCAGTGTCCTCATGTTCAGTGTCCTCATGTTCAGTGTCCTCATGTTCAGTGTCCTCATGTCAGTGTCCTCATGTTCAGTGTCCTCATGTTCAGTGTCCTCATGTTCAGTGTCCTCATGTCAGTGTCCTCATGTCAGTGTCCTCATGTCAGTGTCCTCGTGTTCAGTGTCCTCATGTTCAGTGTCCTCATGTCAGTGAATCTGCACCGTCCCATTTTAAAGAAATAACTGCACAGAGATTTCACACAGAACAGGACAGAAATAATAAATATATAAATGTGATGTGAGGAGATGATCTGTGTCAGGACAAGTCTAAGACAAAGACTCGTGTTTATTCCCTATTATATCGAAATCGAGGCTGAAATGTTAGTATTTCGATACGATATGTTCACGGTCTGAACCTCACGTACGATATTTATCACGACATCGTAGGAAAACTCACGATATTCTACAGAAAAACAGACTGACTCTAAAACCAGGACTAAACCAGGACTAAACCAGGACTAAACCAGGACTAAACCAGGACTAAACCAGGACTAAACCAGGATTAAACCAGGACTAAACCAGGACTAAACCAGGATTAAACCAGGACTAAACCAGGACTAAACCAGGACTAAACCAGGACTAAACCAGGACTAAACCAGGACTAAACCAGGATTAAACCAGGACTAAACCAGGACTAAACCAGGACTAAACCAGGATTAAACCAGGACTAAACCAGGACTAAACCAGGACTAAACCAGGACTAAACCAGGATTAAACCAGGATTAAACCAGGACTAAACCAGGACTAAACCAGGACTAAACCAGGACTAAACCAGGACTAAACCAGGTCTAAACCAGTGTTCTGTTTATGTTATTTGGTGCAACATTTATTGTCATTGGGGATGGAACGAAATCCAAATCTCTCTGGACCAGATTTTCTTTTCTTTAGTTCTTTTGCTCGTTCGTTCTTTCATTCTCTGTTTTTTCGTCTTTTCTGACTTTCATTATTATTATTTATTCATTTATTTTCAGTGGAGAAGAGGTTTTCACGTGGGGGGAGTTTTCGGCGCTGCTGAACGAACTGATTCAGATCATTTTTTACTTTTAGATTTTTTGGGGGTAAATCTCTCGGCTCTGGAGCACTGCTGCTATTATCAAATGTTTTGCTTTGTCACCGTTTTTAATTGATTTAATTTATTTATTTAGCCTTTATTTCTCCAAGGAAGACGACTGAAAACCAATTCTCATTTATAGCGACGCCCTGATCCAGACGCAGCAGAAATAACAGAAATAACAGAAATAACAGAAATAACAGAACACTGGACTGTTTACAATCAGAGTCTGAAAGAATCACTTAAAAACACTGAAACTCACCAGAAATGACCCGACTGACGAAGGTCTGACCATTTTTATTGAATTTTAACACTGAAATATATTGTGTTTGGAGCTGGACTGCAGCTGAGATGTTGATCCCGTCGGACTAATGAGCATAAATTATAATACGGCCTCATTAGCATATGCACGTCCACCTCATTAGCATATGCACGTCCACCTCATTAGCATATGCACGTCCACCTCATTAGCATATGCACGTCCACCTCATTAGCATATGCACGTCCACCTCATTAGCATATGCACGTCCACCTGCTGATGAGCGAATCCACGACCCGCGTGTTTAATATTCACTCGTCTTTAAGCGCAGGAGCCGAGGACACAGACTGTGCATCTGCATCAGGGGTCAGGGGTCAGGGGGCAGGGGGCAGGGGGCAGGGGGCAGGGTGGGAGCTGAGGGGGCAGGGCCGAGATCAGAGACGAGGAGACGTGGGGGTTTGTGTTTTTGTTTTGGTTGGAGACAATAAAAAAGCCACTTTCAGCCTCGTTTTAGACGCCACAGTGTCGTAACGGAAAAACAAAATGCACGTTTAGATCGGCCAAGTTCAACGTGGTAAAAAATAGTCAGTAATAATGATAATTATAATAATACATTTTATTTATTAAGCGCTTTTCTGGACGCCCAAAGTCAACTTACAACAAATAAACAATTTAAAAGTAATTTACGCTGCAGAAAAGGAGTTTAAACTGACTTCAATTAAGCAGATTCATCTTAAAAGATCAATTTTAAGATTTTTTACTTATTAATTTGAGATTTTTTACTTGTTTCAAGATATTCATCCTGATTTCTCTTATCTCGATATTACAACTTATTCTCAGCACTTTTTATATTAACTCAGTCCAGGTTAAGCCTCTTTAACTTCCTTCTCAAACCAATAAGGGGAAAAATCTGTCCATAAATACTTGAAACTCGTGTTTTCTGCTTAGAACAAGATTCAGATTTCGTCTTGTTTTAAGAAAACTTGGTAAATGAAAATTTCTTACTGCACTGACAGAAAATTTCACTTAAAATGGGGCATTTTTACCTCAAAATTGGTATTTTTTCCTTATTTTTGATGGGCCGTTTTTGCTGTGTAAAACATACAGTTAAAATCCTACAGTATTTAATTGATTGATTGTATTTAACATCTATTTAGTTTGTGGAATTTATTAATATTTAGCATTTAATAGTGTATTGGACGCAGAATTGTATTATTATCTGGATTATTATTGTTTTCAGTTTCAGTTCTATTGAAATTGAGGTAAATACACAAACTTATGAATGTTTTATTCAGAACTGCTGTGATTCTTCTGTGATTTCTGTCTCTTAATCTGCAGAACGTCTTTACTTTATTGTGATGTATAAAAGTTAGTAGGAACGATACCATCACCACCACTTTACTGCATCTGAGGATCCTCAGTGTTTACGTTTACGACACAAAGACAAAAGTCCAAACACGAGCGTCTGTGTTTGTGTCGGGCCTGAACAAAGAGCCTCACAGCTCCCGCTCGGCCTGTGTTCACCACGTTACCCAGAATGCCTTGCGAGTGTCACTCAGGGGTTGTTTGGGTCGGGTCTAGACGGGGCCCCTCCCCCCCAGACGCAGCCGTGACCGTGGGTTTGACCCCCGCCGGTGTCTCCGGGTCACAGGAAACAGCTGCGGCCGGAGGATCGGCTCCAGCCTCAGACTCGACCTCAGAACGGAGCTTTTTATCCGACCGGGTCAGAGCTTTGGACTGAAGGCCTCATTTAGTCCTGGTTCAGAGCTTTGGAGGCGTGTGGAGGCACTTTTTTAACTCTTCCCTCCAGTCCTTGTATTTGGAGAGGTGCTGGTGCTGGGCTAGTGCTATATAGTCCTGGTTTAGCCCAAGTTTAGTCCTGGTTTAGTCCTGAAATAGACCTGAAATACACCTGGTTTAGACCTGGTTTAGACCAGGTTTAGACCTGAAATAGTCCTGGTTTAGTTCTGAAATAGACCTGAAATAGACCTGGTTTAGACCTGGTTTAGACCAGGTTTAGACCTGAAATAGTCCTGGTTTAGTTCTGAAATAGACCTGGTTTAGACCAGGTTTAGACCTGAAATGGTCCTGGTTTAGTTCTGAATTACACCTGGTTTAGTCCTGGTTTAGTCCTGGTTTAGTCCTGGTTTAGACCTGGTTTAGACCTGAAATAGACCTGAAATACACCAGGTTTAGACCTGAAATAGTCCTGGTTTAATCCTGAAATAGTCCTGGTTTAGTCCTGAAATAGACCTGGTTTAGTCCTGGTTTAGACTTGGTTTAGTCCTGAAATAGTCCTGGTTTAGACCTGAAATGGTCCTGGTTTAGTTCTGAAATAGACCTGGTTTAGACCTGGTTTAGTCCTGGTTTAGTCCTGGTTTAGACCTGGTTTAGTCCTGGTTTTGTCCTGGTTTAGACCTGGATTAGTCCTGGTTTTGTACTGGTTTAGACCTGGATTAGTCCTGGTTTAGTCCTGGTTTAGTCCTGGTTTAGACCTGGTTTAGTCCTGGTTTTGTCCTGGTTTAGACCTGGATTAGTCCTGGTTTTGTACTGGTTTAGACCTGGATTAGTCCTGGTTTAGTCCTGGTTTAGTCCTGGTTTAGACCTGGATTAGTCCTGGTTTAGTCCTGGTTTTGTACTGGTTTAGACCTGGTTTAGTCCTGGTTTAGACCTGGTTTAGTCCTGGTTTAGACCTGGTTTAGTCCTGGTTTAGACCTGGTTTAGTCCTGGTTTAGTCCTGGTTTAGTCCTGGTTTAGCTCAGATTGGTCAGAGACACTGGGACACATCAGTGGTTTTGAATCTCAGGACTCACTGTGAAACTGTGCCGGGGAAACTCTGTCACAGAATCATTTCAGAGTCAGTGCGGCCGCTGCATCTGAAGGATTTAAGTGTGAGCAGCAGCAGCACTGAGCTGATCGTCTGGAGCGATGGACCCGACAGTCGTCTGTGTTATTTTCTTGGACTCGTTCGGCCGCAGACACATAAAAGTAAATCACATCGACTCTAAAACCGGGAGCCAAAGGACAGAGGCTGAAACAGGGGAGACGCTTTTGGATTTCCAGGTTCCAGATAAAAGTAGTCGATTAAAACTTCAATATACTCGATTTGTATCTGAATTTGGATATTTGTGGACAGTCGTAGTGCTGAATCCTGAATCCTGCTCAGACTTTGTTCTGTGTGCAAAATCCTTTTCCCACATCTACAAACAGAGACACTCACTCTTCCTTATTTGGGCCTCGCTCAGTTACTTCCTGTTCCTCTGTGTCTATCAGCTGTTTTAGAGCAAACAGACCTCCTCCTCCTCCTCCTCCTCTCCTCCTCTCCTCCTCCTCCTCCTCTCCTCCTCCTCCTCCTCCTCCTCTCCTACTCCTCTCCTCCTCCTCCTACTCCTCCTCTCCTCCTCCTCCTCTCCTCCTCCTCTCCTCCTCCTCCTCCTCCTCCTCTCCTCTCCTACTCCTCCTCTCCTCCTCCTCTCCTCCTCGTCCTCCTCTCCTCCTCCTCATCTCCTCCTCCTCTCCTCCTCCTCCTCCTCCTCTCCTCCTCCTCTCCTCCTCCTCCTCTCCTCCTCATCTCCTCCTCCTCCCCTCCTCCTCCTCCTCTCCTCCTCATCTCCTCCTCCTCTCCTCCTCTCCTCCTCCTCCTCTCCTCCTCCTCCTCTCCTCCTCCTCCCCTCCTCCTCCTCCTCCTCTACTCCTCCTCTCTCCTTTCCTCCTCCTCCTCTCCTCTCTCCTCTCCTCCTCCTCCTCTCTCCCCTCCTCCTCCTCTCCCCCTCCTCCTCCTCCTCCCCTCCTCCTCCTCCTCCTCCTCCTCCTCCTCTCTTCCTCCTCCCCTCCTCCTGTCCTCCTCCTCCTCTCCTCCTCCTCCTTATCTACTCCTCTCCTCCTCCTCCTCCTCTTCTCCTCCTCCTCCTCCTCCTCCTCCTCCTCCTCTCCTCCTCCTCCTCCTCCTCTCTGAAATGCAGGAATGTTCGGTCAGATGCCCAGACGCTCGCTCATGTTCCAGGTATTCCACATGTTTTCCTCAGAACCACACGGCCTGTGGTTCAAACAAGTGTCTGAACTCACCGTGAACTTTACTCAGGCTTTTTTTACCACATATTTATGTGTGTTTTGGTGCTGCTGCAGCGACTACTACAGTCCTGAATATAACAGAGACACGAGCCTCACTGCTGCTGTTCACATCTGAAATACTTTTATTACTTTAACCCTCCAACACCCACGACATCATCTGCGACACAGAGGAATATGTTTCTATAACCGCAGAACTTTCTAAGTGTAAAAGACAGAAACGTCCTTTTCCCCTCTGAAAGTGCAGACATAGAGGTTTCCGTACATTTCTGCGGCTTTATCCTACGTCACACTCACGCTGTGTGATGACGGGAGCAAAACGAGTGTCCAACAGGAACTTTGTTTTCCCCAAACTCATGCGCTCCGTCCATTTTGATGGAGCCAAACTTTGCCAAAGAGTGAAGTGAGTCAAGATGGTCGACTCCTCTGACTGTGTGTGTTTATAACGAGGGAAAAAGTCGCTCTAAGTGGAGTTAATTCTCACACACATGGAAAATGACACATCTTGGTGTGTGTAATTGTGCATCTCTTTCTATTTTTATTTAAAGGTTTATTTCAGTCCAAATGAACAAATCCAAATGTAATTTCCACCCTGGAAATGCAGAAGTGCTGTGGCTCTGGCCCTGGACCTGACAGGAGCTGTTTCCAGGACTGGACCAGGAAAGTCATGGAGCCACTGCACTTTTTTTGTTTTTAGGGCAATAAGGAGATTTTTAATTTACTTACAGACTTGAGATTTTGCATTTTTGTAGCTCAGGCCCTAAATTAAGCATTTTTTATGTCCAAAAAGTTGTTTCTACATGTTTGCTGTGGGTTTTGTATAAAAGTGTGGATTTTATTTTCAGTTTTTTTTTCATCTCTATTTCTGGTCCTGTAGCTTTTCTCACAGCCTCATGACACAACTACAGCAGCAGATTGTGAAATAACAGGTTGGACTGAACAAAAGGAGGTAGAACACTTCATTAGGGGTAAAAGGGGCAGTTTTAAAAGCAACATTAAGAACAAAATCCAGGCGAGGAGAAATGTACTAAAACTGCCCTCAGGTCTTCGGGGGTTAAATGTGCTTATTGTGACCAGAATCAAACACTGGGACACTCGGTTTGGTAATAATAAAATTGTGAAATAAGTGCATAAGGAAATTATTCTGCACTTGGTGAGTCAGTTTAGTCACATTTTCTTTGTGTCATGGTTATTTTCAAGCAACTTTTCTGTATTTTACAGAAACAAATGACAATTTGTGCCTCTTTTGACTGCTGGCAGGGATCAGATTGGTCTAAAATAGGGACACGTGGGACAAATCCCTGTTTTTTTTTTCTATTGGTTGGTAATAGTTGGTAATAAAACCGGTTGGTAATAGTTGGCAATAAAACTTTTAAACAAATGCATAATTAAGGGAAATTGTTATGCACTAGGCACAAATGTGAGTCAGTACAGTCACATTTTCTTTGTGTTTTGGTCATTTTTAAACAGCTTTTCTGTATTTTACTTAAACAAATGACAGTTTAAGTGTCTCTTTACTGTTGGCAGGGATCAGATTGGTCCAAAATAGGGATACTGGGACATTTCTTGTGTAAAACTGGGACAAATCAGTGGTTTTGGATAAATCTGCAGGCACAGGAGACACAGGGCTCAGAACTGCGACTGTCCCGGGGAAACAGGGACGTGTGGTCAGCCTAAAGGTGCTATTTATGTAAATAACTTTTTGTTTGGGGTCCGTCACCTGCTTTTTTCTATGGATTTGTCATTGCTACTTTACATTTACGCACTTATACCGTATGCAAATGAGCTGTAAAACATAAACAAATGTGCCAAAGCTGCATTAAACACATTATTCCTCAAAGTCTAGAATGAGCCGAGCAGTGGAAATGGATCTGGGGGATTTGAGGCTTCGCTCGGACTTTTTTGGGAAGTTTTGACTTTTTTATTATTTCAAAAACAAAACATGAAATAATTCTGTGTTAGTTTTTCCAGTTTCAGCTGTGGACGATTCATGTACATACTATGTACAGACGAGAATAAACTTTGGCTGAGTGCCCGAGTAAGACTGGAGTTAGAGACCCGGTTTAGTCCCGGTTTAGTCCTGGTTTAGTCCTGGTTTAGTCCCGGTTTAGTCCCGGTTTAGTCCTGGTTTAGTCCTGGTTTAGTCCTGGTTTAGTCCCGGTTTAGTCCCGGTTTAGTCCCGGTTTAGTCCTGGTTTAGTCCCGGTTTAGTCCCGGTTTAGTCCTGGTTTAGTCCTGGTTTAGTCCTGGTTTAGTCCCGGTTTAGTCCTGGTTTAGTCCCGGTTTAGTCCCGGTTTAGTCCTGGTTTAGTCCCGGTTTAGTCCTGGTTTAGTCCTGGTTTAGTCCTGGTTTAGTCCCGGTTCAGTCCTGGTTTAGTCCTGGTTCAGTCCTGGTTTAGTCCTGGTTTAGTCCTGGTTTAGTCCCGGTTCAGTCCTGGTTTAGTCCTGGTTCAGACCTGGTTTAGTCCTGGTTTAGTCCCGGTTTAGTCCTGGTTTAGTCCTGGTTTAGTCCTGGTTTAGTCCCGGTTCAGTCCTGGTTTAGTCCTGGTTCAGACCTGGTTTGGTTGAGGTTCAGACTGTGATGTGAGACCTGTAACTCACTGTATTTTCTGGACCATAAGTCGCACCAGCCAAAAAAAAGCACAATGAGGAAGTAAAAACATACATAAGTCGCACTGGATGATAAGTCGCATTTTGGGGGAAATTTATTTAATCAAATCAGACTCGAGGAACAGACATTTCCTCTTAAAGGTGAGTTATAGAAACACTAGAGCAGAGCAGAACAGGCTGAACATGTGTCACATATGAACAGAACAGAATAATCTCACCAAACTCTCCGTCTCGCTCCAAATCACTGTTTCAGCTTTTAAATGTTCAGATTAATCAAAACACATAAATCCACACGACAAAAAAGGATTTTGTAACATAGTTAAACTGACTTGAATTAAGCAGATTCATCTTAAAAGACCAAGTTTAAGATTTTTTTACTTAATACGATGAGATTTTTTTACTTGTTTCAAGATATTCATCCTGATTTATCTTATCTCGATGTTACAACTTATTCTAAGCACTTTTTATATTAACTCAGTCCAGGTTAAGCCTCTTTAACTTCCTTCTCAAACCAATAAGGGGAAAAATCTGTCCATAAATACTTGAAACTCGTGTTTTCTGCTTAGAACAAGATTCAGATTTCGTCTTGTTTTAAGAAAACTTGGTAAGCGAAAATTTCTTACTGCACTGGCAGAAAATTTCACTTAAAATGGGGCATTTTTACCTCAAAATTAGTATTTTTTTTCTTATTTTTTGATAGGCCTTTTTTGCAGTTTGTGTTTTCTTCATTTCAGTTCAGTTTCCTCCACTTTTCTCCATCAAACACAAGTTTCTCTCACTCCAAACTTTCTTTCTGCTGCTCGATTCCCGTTTTCAGCTGCAGATTGCATCTTGTAATCTGCAGAATATGATTAACAGTTTTATATATATATGAAATTATATATTTTATATATAAGTCGCACCTGAGGATAAAGAAACCATGAAAAAATTGCGACTTATCGTCCAAAAACACTGTGATACTTCAGGGTGATGATCAGAAGTCGATACGTCGCTACAGAATCAATAAAAGTCATAATTTGTATTTGGTGAAACATAATCCCAGTGTATTGTCTGCAGAGCGAGTCCATAAATCAGTCAGGCGGCACTTTCTGCGTTTTCACAGATTACATAATCATTTTGCCGAGGGGAGCAACGGTTTCACTCAGATCTCCGAGTGTTTTGCTTTCATTCGGGTCCAGACAGTAACAAAAATACAGACGTTATATAATTAGAAGCAAATGGCTCAGGATTATGTAATCTGGAGTCTGGCTCAGCCCAAATCCCAGTGAACCTCTTGTGTGGAGGAGGTGCGGGTTAGACGCCCTCATCTGTGTGTGCATGTTCTGCCTGTGCTGCTGTGGCAGAGTGGTTAGCCTGTCGTAGGGAAAGAGTTTGTACTTGTTTTATTGTTTGTGGGTTTAGCAAGTTTTTAAAAATTTGATAAAATAATGTCTCATGGGGTTTGTCACCTGCTTCTTTACCTGAAAATTGTGGTTTTCTCCGTTAAACTTTGAACATTAAAGACGTGCGTAGTGGCTGTAAGTGGGTCCGCCTCTCCACAGATCTGACCCATAACATAACGTTGCCTAAAGAGCATCAGGTTTAATGCGATACTGTGGAATATTCCCCGTAAAGCAATAATATTTCCATGGAAACAAGCAGCAAATCCACCAGGAAAGTTAAGCAAAGTGCCTTTAAATGCAAAGTTGTCCCCCTTTCCACAGAGCCGACCTGTAACTCTACCTGGTAGCATGAGGTTTAATGCGATACTGTGGAATATTCCAAGTAAAGCAATAATATTTCCATGGAAACAAGGGCTAATCCCTCCAAAAGTTATGTAATACACCTTTAAAAGCAAAATTCTCCTCCTGTTCACAGATCTGACCCATTACTTAGTTTAGTAGCTTAACGTTTAATGCTGCACTGTGGAATATTCCATGTAAAACAATAATATTTCCATGGAAACAAGCAGCAAGTCTACCAGAAAAGTTAAGTAAAACACCTTTAAAAAGCAACGTTCTCCTGTCCACAGAGCCGACTCGTAATGTTTAATGCAACACTGTGGAATACAAGAGACAAACAGATAGCTCATCCCCTGGGAAAGTCCCGTAGTGCGCCTTTAAAAGCACAGTGGTTTCCGTGACGTTAGCAGACGGGGCCGAGCACATCTGCAGCCGAGGCACGAGGAGCGTCTGAAATCCAGAGCGTCGGATCACTGATAACGGCGTCTCGAGGCCAAATCCAGGCCTTATCTGCGGCCGGTCTGTGCCCACGGCAACGGCCACAACAAACAGAACCGAGAAACTCCCCGTCGATTCTGCCGGAGAGAAACTACTGATAACGTCCAAAACACAGGCCGTACACGTGAGTGGACTAAGCTAACCCGTTAGCCGCCGCGTGCCGAACAGGAAGTGCTCCAGGAGGCTCTTGGGGCTCCTTCACATTAGGATCTTCTCGTCCCTCTGTCTGGACCTGCTGCTCTGAGCCTCGTCATTCTGGACTTAAACTGTTCGTCTGAAGCCGCCACACAGGATCCTGAACTTTTCATTTCTCTGTTTTGTTCCTGAATCAAGATCTGAACAGAAATAACGGACCAATCAGACGCCTTCGTTCCCCCGAGGCCCCTCCCCCTAGCGTTAGCGACAGGTTTGATTGACAGCTCGTGCGTTTCGTAGCTAAAAATCCCTTTTTTCTAGTGTATTGGACACTCGTTTTGCTCCCGTCATCACACAGCGTGAGTGTGACGTAGGATAAAGCCGCAGAAATGTACGGAAACCTCTGTGTCTGCACTTTCAGAGGGGAAAAAAAGTATGTTTCTATCTTTTACGGTTAGAAAGTTCTGCGCGGTTACAGAAAACATATTTCTTGGTATCGTGTACGACGTCGTAGATCTTCCAGGGTTAACAAAGCCTCTCAGACACCGGTGTGAATCTGACATCCGATCCCCCCTCGCCGATGAGGCTGAGCTCCGCCTGTTTGTCCACACCTGACTTTTTCCTCGGTGACACATTTTTGGCGCTGGCTGCTCACCGTATTGTCCTCCGCACCTTGTTTCGGGGCCAGCTCGCCGGGGCTCGGTGCCAGTTTCCCAGACGCGCTGCCATTCATCCAGGGTTCAGCCACCTTCACAGCTGCCCACACTTACGGGCTCAGGAGACACTGCGGGGCCTCGCTTTTGTTAATGAAATAATTGGGTTTAAGGACACTTCACTTATTGGCCCACGGAGAGGCGGCTGTTGACAAAATAAGGCTTTGCACAAGTTAGACTGAAGTCCTTCACCACAAAAAAGGATTTTCTAGCACAGTTAAACTGACTTGAATTAAGCAGATTCACCTTAAAAGATCAATTTTAAGATTTTTTTTACATAATAAGATTTTTACTTGTTTCAAGATATTTCATCCTGATTTCTCTTATCTCGATATTACAACTTATTCTAAGCACTTTTTATATTAACTCAGTCCAGGTTAAGCCTCTTTAACTTCCTTCTCAAACCAATAAGGTGAAAAATCTTGCCATAAATACTTGAAACTCGTGTTTTCTGCTTAGAACAAGATTCATATTTCGTCTTGTTTTAAGAAAACTTGGTAAGTGAAAATTTCTTACTGCACTGGCAGAAAATTTCACTTAAAATAGGCATTTTTACCTCAAAATTGGTATTTTTTTCTTATTTTTTGCCTTTTTTGCCGTGTTTGAACTGAAATCGCTCGATTAAAGTGAATTTCAGGGTTGGATTCACTGCAATCGAATCAAAGTCACAAATTCTACACAGTTAGTACCATTATTTCCTCCACCAACAGCAAAATTCTGTCTTCTTCTGCATAAAAACTGCCCTCCCTGTAGTTCAGATCTGCATAAACACGTCCTGAAATTGGACTGTTGTGTTTTTTTCTTTTCAGTTCATTTGCCGTTTGCAGCATAAAAACACAGTGGAAAAAGGGAACCCGGAGTGCACAGCGTTCATGCACATTTTCAGACAGACAAATCAAAACATATTAAAATGTGACAGGTCAGCAGTGTCCGCAGGATCTGTCTGACTGGAAACACGTGCAAATAGAAATAGTTCCTGATGTGGCTCACGTTAGACCCGTGTCTGCAAATTAGTACAGGAATTACAAATGTGTGTTTATTTATAAGATATTAGGGATGGAACGGGACACAGAAATCACAGTTCAGTACATATTTGGGGTTTGAGGTCACGGTTCGGTTCATTTTTGGTACAATATGGGAACAAAATGCAAAAATGTCACATGTTTGATGATAAAATGCAGAACTTCTTTCCCCCAAAAGGCCCAAACCTTCTGTATGTGACACTGCACAATCCTGAACACTCCGGAAACAGCAAACAAACTGTGAAAATCATTATTAATAATAAAAACTAATAATAATAATGATTTAGACCTGATTCAGTCTTGGTTTAGACCTGGTTTAGTCCTGGTTCAGTCCTGGTTCAGTCCTGGTTTAGTCCTGGTTCAGTCCTGGTTCAGTCCTGGTTCAGTCCTGGTTCAGTCCTGGTTCAGTCCTGGTTCAGTCCTGTTTTAGTCCTGGTTTAGTCCTGGTTTAGTCCTGGTTCAGACCTGGTTCAGTCCTGGTTCAGTCCTGGTTCAAACCTGGTTCAGACCTGGTTCGGACTTGGTTCAGTCCTGGTTCAGTCCTGGTTCAGTCCTGGTTCAGTCCTGGTTCAGTCCTGGTTCAGTCCTGGTCCAGTCCTGGTTCAGTCCTGGTTCAGTCCTGTTTTAGTCCTGGTTTAGTCCTGGTTCAGACCTGGTTCAGACCTGGTTCAGACCTGGTTCAGTCCTGGTTCAGTCCTGGTTCAGACCTGGTCCAGTCCTGGTTCAGACCTGGTTCAGACCTGGTTCAGACCTGGTTCAGTCCTGGTTCAGTCCTGGTTCAGACCTGGTCCAGTCCTGGTCCAGTCCTAGTTCAGACCTGGTTCAGACCTGGTTCAGTCCTGGTTCAGTCCTGGTTCAGTCCTGGTCCAGTCCTGGTTCAGTCCTGGTTCAGTCCTGTTTTAGTCCTGGTTTAGTCCTGGTTCAGACCTGGTTCAGACCTGGTTCAGACCTGGTTCAGTCCTGGTTCAGTCCTGGTTCAGACCTGGTCCAGTCCTGGTTCAGACCTGGTTCAGACCTGGTTCAGACCTGGTTCAGTCCTGGTTCAGTCCTGGTTCAGACCTGGTCCAGTCCTGGTCCAGTCCTAGTTCAGACCTGGTTCAGACCTGGTTCAGACCTGGTTCAGTCCTGGTTCAGACCTGGTCCAGTCCTGGTCCAGTCCTGGTCCAGTCCTGGTTCAGACCTGGTTCAGACCTGGTTTAGACCTGGTTCAGTCCTGGTTCAGTCCAGGTTCAGACCTGGTCCAGTCCTGGTTCAGTCCTGGTTCAGTCCTGGTTCAGTCCTGGTTTAGACCTGGTTTAGACCTGGTCCAGTCCTGGTTCAGACCTGGTTCAGTCCACAGTCGCTCCTGGAGAACCTGGGGCCTGGATTTATTCAGCATTTCTCAAAAAACACTTTTACAACAGATAATTTATGCAAAACTTTCAAATTGAAAATAAATATCAGCTGTAAATATGAACCTCAGGGCAGTTTTATGATGTATAAAAGATCAAATGAATAAAATACAGTTTGAACATGAAATAAGGCAGAGAAAAACATAAATCTGTCCAAAATAAACTATATCCAGCTGTTCTACAATCTCTGTATTTAAGAAATAAAAAAATATATTTATTTATATTAAAAATATCCCAAAATAAACTTCATTAAGCTTCGTTTCCACTTGATTATATGAGTTTGGAGATCGTTTGACACACAAATTGAAATTGTGATCAAAATTCAATTAACTTTACCTGTTTAACACCCAAACCTGCACATTTAGCTCTTTTCTCAAACAGAAAACACCCTGTTCCACCTCGTGATGTCATGTGGTGACACAGGAAGTGCTCCACACGCCTCATTTCGAGAATTCCAGCTAATTCCAGGCCCGAAATCTCCACTGAAGTAAAGGTAAAAGGAGCCGTTCACTTGTAAACTCCCACTTCATGACATCACCAGTTAGAACTGAGCGTTTGGAGCCTTGAAGATGAAACAAAATACGACTCCGGGTCTGTTTTTGGGGAGGAAACAACATTATAACACGGATTAACGCCCAATTTCGTGTTCTATCTTAAACTGGCGTCTAAAAAAACGATTCAGTTTCGCCGTGGGTTTCTTGGCGTCGCGCTCAGCCACATCCCGCCGTCTCCCTGCCCCTGATTGCAGCGTCTCGGGGCAGTTGTGCTGGTGGTGGATTTGTTTGGGTTTGTGGCGGAGCTTGTTTAGTCTGAAGCCGGTTCTCTCACGCTCTCGCTCTCCATAACAGCGAGAGGAACACCGGGAGGAGGGCAGGTCCGAGCACGCCGACATCTGGCACCGGCCCCGGCCATTCAGGACCAGGTGCTTCCTCCGGCAGCTATTGTTACACCGTCCGACCAGAAAGGCGGCGGCAGAAACGGGGAGGGAGTTATTCTGGAAAGATACGAGCTGTGGTTTTAGGACAAACGAGTCGTCTGTAGTCGCCGGTGATCAGCTCGGGTCTTTTTAAAGGGACAGTCGTGAGTTTTGGAAATAGAGCCTCATTTCCTGGGTCAGTGACGTGACGCCTGCATTTTCTGTCCACTCGCAGTTTCCTCAGTTAAAAAGGTTCAGATTTCATAATAATTCAGCACATTTCTGTAGCACCTCTGTGGAACCAAATCATTTTTTTTTTTCATAAATCCTGAGTTCTTCTGCATGTTTTTTGTCCTTAAAGTGTTCAAATGTCATGTGGTGCGACCGTGCATCATGTGGTGCCACTAATAACAGCAGAATTCTGTGGCTGGAGTTTAATAACAGACAAAGTCGACTTGGGTGAACGGTTCTTTAGGCGTTTTTCTTCATTTGGTGCATTTTCCAGGGCAGTAGTTTGTTCATTAAACACAAGCAGGTGACGTCATATTGGAGCAAAAGAAAATATCAATATGCATTAAAAATCTAAAGAAACTTCTCTACACTTCATATTACTCACAACTTAGATTCATATCCCAACCATGTTTTAGAAAATAAAACTATTTTCAGGTTATTCTCGGTCGCACCACAGGACATTTGACACTAAAAATGCTTCATATAAATGTTAAACACAGATTTATGCTCCTGACACTGGAAATATGTGAAAAAGTTCAATAGAAACTCATATTTTTTATATTTTACAATTTGCCTGTTGAAAATCCTTGTACATCACTGACCCGTATATACATTTCCCCCCCAAAATGATCTTTTTGAGAAATGTGTGCAGCATTTTGAGCATTACGGTATTGTAAATGTGCTTTATTTACACTTGTTGCAGGTTAATTTCACTTACCCAGACCACACATGGATGGGATTTGCAGACATAAGTTTGTAATTTTGTTCATAGTTCCTCATGTCCTGCTGATCCAGAGTGTTGGAGACGTGTGGAGACACTCGTTTAAATCTTCCTCCAGTCCTTGTATTTGCAGAGGTGCTGGTGCTGGGCTAGTGCAGGTCAATGGCCACAGTCGTCCTGCCACTAAAAACAGTCTGAGCCACTCCACAGACCCGAGGAAAAACTATTAGAGCTCCAGACTGTCCCTGTGAACGTCTGTTTTTAATGCATATTGATATTTTCTTTTCATGTCCAATATGACGTCACCTGTTTGTGTTTAATGAACAAACTACTGCCCTGGAAAATGCATCAAATGAAGAAAAATGCCTAAAGAACCGTTCACCCAAGTCGACTTTGTCTGTTATTAAACTCCAGCCACAGAATTCCTGCTGTTATTAGTGGCACCACATGATGCACGGTCGCACCACATGACATTTGAACACTTTAAGCACAAAAAACATGCAGAAGAACTCAGGATTTATGAACAAAATGATTTGGTTCCACAGAGGTGCTACAGAAATGTGCTGAATTATTATGAAATCTGAACCTTTTTAACTGTGGAAACTGCGACTGGACAGAAAATTCCGGCGTCACGTCACAGACCCTCGTAAAAATTGCAATTTGAGGCGTCACAAGTTGCAAACGCTGCGGTTATTTTGGTCGTAAATCTTGAGCGAGGGACTGATCTTGTCTGGAATAGTGCTCATACCTTTTCCATCGCCCAAGTCTACAAACGTGCTCAGAAATGCACGACATTCTTTTGAAACATTTGCATAATGGTAATTTTTTTGGACGCCCTTTAGTCGCCCTGGGTGTGAAAGTCTTCTGTGCGTCTATTCAGGGCTTTCCTTTACTTATTTTACGTATTTGTTTTTAGTTTAGTACGACGTTAAACTTTACAATCCCCATAAAAACATGCAGGAGACACCACCGGGCCAGTTTACAGGCGAGATCTGTGGAGAGGCGACCCCACTCACAGTCAGAATCCATGTTTTAAAGCTATTTTTGAGCTATTTTTGAGCTATTTTTGAGCGATAAACCACTCAGAATTCAATAAACGCTTCTTATTCAAGTACAAATCATTATTTTCTTTTGATCAAAACAATCTTCTGTACACGGGACAAGCGGAAAAAAGAAGTTGTTTAAAGATTTGGGAGTCTTGCTTTGGATAATAATTGTAGTTTTTTTCTTTTTTTCGCGTGAACTCCCGTGACATTGTGGTCTGGAGGGTTTATTTTGGGTTCAGACAGAGATAAAGAATTGTTTTTACAGCTCTTTCGTCGACCAGGAATTTATTTATTCAACTATCGCCCTGCTGCTCTCCAGGGACGGATTTCCAGTAATAACGATGACAATATGACACAGTTTGGTCTGGTACAGGGATGGCCACACGTTTTCAGCACTTAAAAAACGAAGACAAAATGATCGACCGACTACAAAAAGGCAAATCATTTATTTAGAAATGAGTTTATAAATATACATAAATATAATATATAAATAAAATCTGATCGCACTTGTCGAGTGTCAGACCCCGAGTCCGAGACAAGACCGAGTCCAAACGCCTTCAAGACCGAGACGAGACCGAGTCCAAACTCCTTCAAGACCGAGACGAGACCGAGTCCAAACTCCTTCAAGACCGAGACGAGACCGAGTCCAAACTCCTTCAAGACCGAGACGAGACCGAGTCCAAACTCCTTCAAGACCGAGTCCAAACGCCTTCAAGACTGAGTCCAAACGCCTTCAAGACCGAGACGAGACCGAGTCCAAACTCCTTCAAGACCGAGTCCAAACTCCTTCAAGACCGAGACAAGACCAAGTCCAAACTCCTTCAAGACTGAGACGAGACCGAGTCCAAACTCCTTCAAGACCGAGACAAGACCGAGTCCAAACTCCTTCAAGACCGAGACGAGACCGAGTCCAAACTCCTTCAAGACCGAGACAAGGCCGAGTCCAAACGCCTTCAAGACCAAGTCCAAACTCCTTCAAGACCGAGACAAGACCGAGTCCAAACGCCTTCAAGACCGAGACAAGACCAAGTCCAAACTCCTTCAAGACTGAGACGAGACCGAGTCCAAACTCCTTCAAGACCGAGACAAGACCGAGTCCAAACTCCTTCAAGACTGAGACGAGACCGAGTCCAAACTCCTTCAAGACTGAGACGAGACCGAGTCCGAGCGCCTTCAAGACCGAGTCCAAACTCCTTCAAGACTGAGACGAGACCGAGTCCAAACTCCTTCAAGACCGAGTCCAAACGCCTTCAAGACTGAGTCCAAACGCCTTCAAGACCGAGACGAGACCGAGTCCAAACTCCTTCAAGACCGAGACAAGACCGAGTCCAAACTCCTTCAAGACCGAGACGAGACCGAGTCCAAACTCCTTCAAGACCGAGACAAGACCGAGTCCAAACTCCTTCAAGACCGAGACGAGACCGAGTCCAAACTCCTTCAAGACCGAGTCCAAACTCCTTCAAGACCAAGTCCAAACTCCTTCAAGACCGAGACAGGACCGAGTCCAAACTCCTTCAAGACCGAGTCCAAACTCCTTCAAGACCAAGTCCAAACTCCTTCAAGACCGAGACAGGACCGAGTCCAAACGCGGCTCGATGTATTGGCCGCCCCTGTTCTAGTAAAATTACAGTCGCAGTCTTTACGCGCTCTGAATACACGACATTCTTTATAAAACGTCTTTGAGTGTCCAAAAAGGCGCTGTTCAAGTCTGATGTATTATTAAAAGTTTGATTAACGGCAGCTCCTTTGTACAACTTTTACAGTGAGGTTTTGAAACTCTGCTCTTTCCGTGGACGGTTTCCCAACAATAATAATGACAAGATAAGACAGTATTTTGGTCTCATAACGTCTCTTCTCCTGCTCTGAAATCCCCGGCACTCTTTAAAAAATGTGAGTAACGGTAGTTCTTTTGTGCGATTAGGAAACTCCGCTCTCCGTGGCTGGTTTTCCTGCGTGAACAATGCCGATATTATAGTCTTTGGTCTAATTACACGCCTTTTGTCTGTCCCTCTGTAAACTGTGAGCTGGATAATGCCGCCGTGACTCGCAGGTGAACTCTGTCTCATTCATCGGCGCTGAGTCACACTGTTGTGTCTACTCCTGCGCCTCAACCCGCTCCACCGGTTCCCCTCACGTTTACTCACCTCCGCGGACGCCTTAAAGCTGCACCGCGCAACTTTTCCGCGCTCGTCTCCACGGAGATGCCGTCACTTCGCCTCGAAACGTCACGGCCGACGGGACGCGAAAGCCGCAGCGTGTCGCGTTTCCAGCAGAAGGTTCCGTCGAAATTATGTCACCGCTTCGTCTGGAATGTTCCGCAGTGTGGCTTTAAGCCTTTCTGTCGTCACGGAGACCAAACCAGACCGAGTCCCGGGTCAGATCTGCGGAGAGGCGGCCGCGCGCTCACAGTCAGAACGTCTGTTTTTCTGAGCGTTTCTGAGCTCTAAAACCACCTGCGATTGAATAAATGTAAAGTGGAGCTGTTTAATGTCACACTGCGGAACATTCCAAGCAGAGCAGTGACGTATCCATAGAAACAAGCCCCCAATAGAAAAGTTACACAGTGTTTCTATTGCTCAAAAATACAGTAATTCCTTCTGTGAACAGGGGCGCCTCTCCACAGATCTGAACTGCTCGTCTCTCTCGTGATACAGAAGAATCGGTTTTACTCTAAACTGCGGAACATTCTGGACAAAGCAATAACGTTTCCATGGGGACCAGCAGGTGTCAGACTCTCCACTGGAAATGTTACGCAGTGCAACTTTAATCCACACAGAATCCGGGCAAACGAATGTCAGAAGTTTTGTCAATACGAGTATAACGGAAGATCGAAGTTTTTTAACAAGAGGCTTCTTTGGGGAGTCTGGACCGGGACCAGACCGGGACCAGACCGGGACTAGACCGGGACTAGACCGGGACCAGACCGGGACTAGACCGGGACTAGACCGGGACTAGACCGGGACCAGACCGGGACTAGACCGGGACCAGACCGGGACCAGTCCGGGACTAGACCGGGACCAGACCGGGACCAGACCGGGACCAGACTAGACCGGGACTAGACCGGGACTAGAATGGGACTAGACCGGGACTAGACCGGGACTAGACCGGGACTAGTCCAGGACTAGTCCAGGACTAGACCGGGACTAGACCGGGACTAGACCGGGACTAGAATGGGACTAGACTGGGACTAGAATGGGACTAGACCAGGACCAGACTGGGAACTAGAATGGGACTAGACCTGGACTAAACTGGGATCAGACAGGGATTAGGCCAGGACCAGACTCAGACTAAACCAGGACCAGACCAGGACCAGACCAGGACCAGACCAGGACCAGACCAGGACCAGGACCAGACCAGGACCAGACCAGGACCAGACCAGGACCAGACCGGGACCAGACCAGGACCAGACCGGGCTCTAGTGCAGGGGGATGTCGTGTCTTGCACAGGAAAAGCGTCGCGTTTCCTCTTCGTTTCACTTGTAAATTTAGACTGAAGAGTTCTGGGAAGAATCGACCAACACAACAAAACAAAGGCTCCGTTCTTTTCTGACGAGATGGAATAACTTGAAAAAACGTCTTAATTGTCGTCAGGGCTGCGCAATGAATCACAAAAAGAATAAATAATATCGCAAAAAGAAAATAAATACAGGTCACTGCAGGAAAGTGAAATGGATAAAAAGTTTGATTCTAGTGATTTTCCTTTTCCTGCGTCGGACTAATGCTGGTCCTGGTTTTGTGTTCGTTAAATTTGACCAGTGAGTTTTAATTAACTGACATTATTGTGCCAAAAGTTACATTTTAATTGGGGCTATCAAACGATTCATTTAAAAAAAAAAAAAAATTAATCACAGTTAATTATTCTTCAAAAAAAGACCAAAATATTTTGACGAAAATGCAGTTTATTATCAAAAAGTTATTTTTCTAGACTATTTTGCCGCAGGTTTTGTGCTCGGGGTTTGTTGTTGTTGTTGTACAGTCGCGTAAAAAAAAAACACGAGTGCGATAGTTTTGTGATTTATCGCATTAACGTTGACAACACTAATTTTAATTGAAATATTCCACTAATATTGTTCATTAAACACAAATATAGTAGTTGAATATTGCATCTTTTCTCATATCTTGCAGCCCTGTGTGTGTTCAGCATTAGGGTCCAAAAGAACAAAAAGCTTCAAATAAAAGCTTCATTTTGGCTGATTTGAACCCTGCAAACCACAGATCTTAACCCCTGAAGACCTCAGGGCAATTTTAGTACATTTCTCCTCACCTGGAATTTTTTTCTTAATTTTGCTTTTCAAACTGCCCCTTTTACCCCTAATGAAGTGTTCTACCTCCTTTTGTTCAGTCCAACCTGTTATTTCACAATCTGCTGCTGTAGTTGTGTCATGAGGCTGTGAGAAAAGCTACAGGACCAGAAATAGAGATGAAAAAAAAACAGAAAATAAAATTCACTCTTTTATACAAAACCCACAGCAAACATGTAGAAACAACTTTTTGGACATAAAAATGCTTAATTTAGGGCCTGAGCTACAAAAATGCAAAATCTCAAGTCTGTAAGTAAATTAAAAATCTCCTTATTGCCCTAAAAACAAAAAAAGTGCAGTGGCTCCATGACTTTCCTGGTCCAGTCCTGGAAACAGCTCCTGTCAGGTCCAGGGCCAGAGCCACAGCACTTCTGCATTTCCAGGGTGGAAATTACATTTGGATTTGTTCATTTGGACTGAAATAAACCTTTAAATAAAAATAGAAAGAGATGCACAATTACACACACCAAGATGTGTAATTTTCCATGTGTGTGAGAATTAACTCCACTTAGAGCGACTTTTTCCCTCGTTATAAACACACACAGTCAGAGGAGTCGACCATCTTGACTCACTTCACTCTTTGGCAAAGTTTGGCTCCATCAAAATGGACGGAGCGCATGAGTTTGGGGAAAACAAAGTTCCTGTTGGACACTCGTTTTGCTCCCGTCATCACACAGCGTGAGTGTGACGTAGGATAAAGCCGCAGAAATGTACGGAAACCTCTATGTCTGCACTTTCAGAGGGGAAAAGGACGTTTCTGTCTTTTACACTTACAAAGTTCTGCGGTTATAGAAACATGTTCCTCTGTGTCGTGTACGATGTCGTAGAGTCTTTGAAGCCGCACTTCCGTCTGGTGTGAGTGAATAATGCTGTGTAAAGTGTTTTTGGGGACAATATAAATAACGTTACCTCACCGTACTTACCTCATAACTTTATTTATATGAACCATCCCAACCCGGGTGTGTCCCAGGTTAGAGTTTTGACAATCTGTTCACCCGACTTTTGATTGGGTCATGTTAGGAAACGAAAATGGTCAAATCTCGCCCGACTGGATTGTGGGAAAAAACCTAAATAATGTTTTTTTTAATACATTTTCGTCTCCATCCTGGATCCCACCACTTTTCCCGCCCTTAACCTCCACATTAAACTCTCTCTGCTCCTTCACTCAGTCCGTGTGGTTTATCGTCGTCCGTTAACTCGCCCGTTATCGCGCTCGCTCTGAAAACCTTTGTCCGCTCTCTAAAAACACCCACATTACTCAGCCCGTCCGGCCTTTTAAAACTGCTATTTTCCCCAAACGTCCGACCAATTACCCAGACAATGAAGCGCTTTTATGACGCCGCGTTTTACACGGGACAGCTTCTCATGGACGCCAAATTACGTCGACGCAAGAATAACACTGCGGTCCCGTCGTCACGGTAACAAAACACAGAAGGCGCTGGTGGGTTTAGCTTATAGACGTTTATTTTCTGTGGTCTGAGCGGTTCTGGTTTTGTCTTTGTCTGCAGGGAACCCTCTGTGTACGTCTCCGTCTGACATCTAAACACTCAGATCTAACAGAAAAAATGACTGAAAAGTGGTGAAATGATCTGTTCCTGCAGCAAGAGCGACAAGTTCTCTTCAAATAAACGACGTCTAGACGAGAATGAAGCGTCTCTGAATGTTCAGGGGCTGGAAATGAGTTTATAGAAGCTAAATTTGAGATAAACAGACTCGAGGTTCAAGGAAATCTGTAAAAACAAGTGAAGTGTGACAGGGGAAAACTCTACACTATATTTCATATATTTAGACATTTATTGCAGAAATTTCAGATTTTCTGACTAGATTCTGACTGACAACAACCAACCAATGCAACCAAATCAACCAATTCAACCAATTCAACTAATTCAACCAATTCAACCAATTCAACTAATTCAACCAATTCAACCAATTCAACCAATGCAACCAATGCAACCAAATCAACTAATTCAACCAATTCAACCAATTTAACCAATTCAACCAATGCAACCAATTCAACCAATGCAACCAATTCAACTAATTCAACCAATTCAACTAATTCAACCAATTCAACCAATTCAACCAATTCAACCAATGCAACCAATGCAACCAATGCAACCAAATCAACTAATTCAACCAATTCAACCAATGCAACCAATTCAACTAATTCAACCAATTCAACTAATTCAACCAATTCAACTAATTCAACCAATTCAACCAATTCAACCAATGCAACCAATTCAACTAATGCAACCAATTCAACCAATTCAACTAATTCAACCAATTCAACCAATTCAAGTAGTAGATCGATTAAGTCGATACGTTATAATAGTAATAAGTTCTAAGAGGCCAAATTCTAGATAAAATGCTTTAAATTCTGCTAAATTCTAGATAAACAGATCAGGTTTATGATGAGAGTGACCGGCCTGAGAAATTCAAAGATGCTCAATTCTAAATTGTCCATTTGTACTGATCATAAACTTGTTTTAAGTTTGTTTATGTCGATTTTCTGTCGAGTCACGGAGGAAAATATGTGATTTTTAAAGATTTTACGACCAATTCAGAACAAGTAAGAAGAGAATAAATCTGAAAACAAGATGAAAAACCTGAGATAAGTTTTAAGCTCTCGGCCAAATCAGAGAAATTTGCAGAGTTTATTCACCCCAAAGCAGATTAAGCAGATTCATCTTAAAAGATCAATTTAAAGATTTTTTTACTTAATAAGATGAGATTTTTTTACTTGTTTCAAGATATTCATCCTGATTTATCTTATCTCGATATTACAACTTATTCTAAGCACTTTTTATATTAACTCAGTCCAGGTTAAGCTTCTTTCACTTCCTCCTCAAACCAATAAGGGGAAAAATCTGTCCATAAATACTTGAAACTCGTGTTTTCTGCTTAGAACAAGATTCATATTTCGTCTTGTTTTAAGAAAACTTGGTAAGTGAAAATTTCTTACTGCACTGGCAGAAAATTTCACTTAAAATTTCACTTAAAATGGGCATTTTTACCTCAAAATTTGTGTTTTTGTCTTATTTTTTTGATAGGGTTTTTTGCTGTGTACCATTCACTGTGTAAAAGTTTGGTCAAAATCTAAGATCTAAACACTTAAATCTGTCTGAAAATGACTTAAAGTAGTGAAATGATCTGTTCCTGCAGTGAGATCATTTTACTGGACACGTTCTCTTCAAATAAACGACCTCCAGACGAGAAGGAAGCGTCTCGGGGATGAAAATAAGTTTATAGAGGCTAAATCTGAGATAAACGGACTCGAGGTTCAAGGAATCAGAGAATCTAAAAACAAGTGAAAGTGTTTGAGGGGAAACTATGCCCCGCAAAAACAAACTCTGCTTAAGTTAAGATGATCGGAATTAAGAAAGTTTGACCATGATTGAAGTAAATTTCACTTGACGAGTAAAATGATCTGACAGAGGAACAGGACGTTTTGTTCTTAAAATATGAAAATACATCTTGGGACAGAAGCGAATAATCTGAGACAAAATACAGAAGCGTTTCTTCTGTTTTTGGGCGAAACAAATGCAATTTATGCTCCTCTGGTTTAGACCTGAAATAGACCTGGTTTAGACCTGGTTTAGTCCTAGTTTAGACCTGGTTTAGACCTGAAATAGACCTGGTGTAGTCGGATTTTTGCCCAAGTTTAGTCCTGGTTTAAACCTGAAATAGTTCTGGTTTAGTCCTTGTTTAGACCAAGTTTAGTCCTGGTTTAGTCCTGGTTTAACCCTAGTTCAGACCTGGTTTAGACCTGAAATAGATCTGATATAGTTCTGGTTTAGTCCTTGTTTAGACCTGGTTTAGTCCTTGTTTAGACCTGGTTTAGACCTGGTTTAGTCCTGGTTTAGACCTGGTGTAGTCCTATTTTTACCTAAGTTTAGTCCTGGTTTAAACCTGATATAGTCCTGTTTAGTCCTAGTTCCAGGTTTAGACCTGGTTTAGTCCTGGTTTAGACCTGGTTTAGTCCTGGTTTAGTCCTGGTTTAGACCTGGTTTAGTCCTAGTTTAGTCCTGGTTTAGCTCAGATTGGTCCAAAACAGGGACACTGGGACATTTCTTGTATAAAACTGGGACAAATCAGTGGTTTTGTGTAAATCTGCCAGTTTGGGAAAAAGGATTATAATATTTATATATTTATATTTCACATATTTAAACATTTATCGCCTAAATTTATGATTTTCTGACTAGTTCAGCCATGGAAGAAATATATGTGACGGTTTTTAAGTCGATAATAAATCTGAAAACAAGATGAAGAACCTGAGAGAAGTTTGAAAATGTCCAGATCAGATTTTCTGTATCTTCACTTCCTCTGTTTTCCTCTCCTCCTCTGCGTCCTCCCTCGGAGTTTAGTTTCAGTTCATAATGTTGTGTCTAAGTGTCGGTGCAGGTCAGAGGTCAGAGGTCAGAGGTCAGATTTCGCTGTTTCCCCCTGGCCCGGGTCATAGTCAGTGTGAATCAGCCTCGCGTCGTTAGCATTAGCGTCAGACTTTCACTTTAGCATTTCTTGTTAGCGTTTCTTGTTAGCATTTCTTGTTAGCGTTTCTCGTTAGCGTTTCTTGTTAGCGTTTCTCGTTAGCCTTTCTCGTTAGCGTTTCTGGTTAGCGTTTCTGGTTAGCGTTTCTCATTAGCATTTCTTGTTAGTGTTTCTCGTTAGCATTTCTTGTTAGCGTTTCTCGTTAGCATTTCTTGTTCGCGTTTTTTGTTAGCATTTCTTTAGTGTTTCTCGTTAGCGTTTCTCGTTAGCGTTTCTTGTTAGCATTTCTTGTTAGCGTTTCTCGTTAGCGTTGCTCGGCCCTGAGGTGTCGTCAGACTTTCAGAAGGACGTGTCCACTTAGCGACGGCGGACGATGTTATTATGGTCTTATTTTGTGTAACTCGCACAAACTTAAGTCCTAAAGACACAGATGTGGCTTTAGCGATTAGCCCAACGAGCTCCGAGCTTTAGCAATTCTGTTCATTTTATAAAATAATATAGAAAATAAAAAGGACAATTTGTACAACAGCTCAGCCTCATGTCACAGATAATCCTCCGTACAACAACGGACCTTTATTTATACATAATCCTCCTACAACTGTACGACAACTCGCCGAGCACAGTTAAACTGACTTGAATTAAGCAGATTCATCTTAAAAGACCAATTTTAATATTTTTTTACTTAATAAGATGAGATTTTTTGACTTGTTTCAAGATATTCATCCTGATTTATCTTATCTCGATATTACAACTTATTCTAAGCACTTTTTATATTAACTCAGTCCAGGTTAAGCCTCTTTAACTTCCTTCTCAAACCAATAAGGGGAAAAATCTTGCCATAAATACTTGAAACTCATGTTTTCTGCTTAGAACAAGATTCATATTTCGTCTTGTTTTAAGAAAACTTGGTAAGTGAAAATTTCTTACTGCACTGGCAGAAAATTTCACTTAAAATAGGCATTTTTACCTCAAAATTTGTATTTTTTTTCTTATTTTTTGATAGGCCTTTTTTTTTGCAGTGTAACAGATAATACTCCCTACTACTCACCCTTATGTAACAGATAATACTCATGATCTTATTGAGCTGAGATATATCGTATTACTGTTTCTATATTTTGACTTGTACATTTACATTTTCATATTCCTTATCTTCCACCAGTCTCTTGCTGTGTTTGCTGCTTATTCTGAATGTATTTTTACTGTTTCTACTTTTATTTCCTCTTTTTTGTAATATTTTGGGGCGTATGAGCTACAGTTTCACTTGGAGTTTGTCTGAGTCTAAGTTTAGTCTGAATTAAAACAGAGAAACTCCTCCTCCTCCGTTCAGTGACTCGACACTCGGCCCCAGAATCGCTCCGGGTTTGAGTTTTTTCTTATGTAAATCGGGGGCAGGTTGATCTTTTGCCCCCGTCTCACTCCCGTCGGACTCTGTGGGAACTTAGGAGCTTCAGACTCCCACCGCCCCAAACCGACGAGACGGGAAATAAAATGAGTTCAGTTTGCAGAAGATTCAGAACCGACGAAGATTCTTGGCTCAGACGTAAACATAAAATATGATTGTGCGGAGAAGCTGTGAAACTGATGGATTTTTACTTTTAAACAAACGCTTTTCATCCTATTTAATTCTCAACGTGCACCGAGTAACTCCTGTGGTACGGCATTAAACTCGATTATTATTTACCCCTCGAAGACTCTACGACATCGTCCACGACTCAGAGGAATATGTTTCTATAACCGCAGAACTTTCTAAGTGTAAAAGACAGAACCGTCCTTTTCCCCTCTGAAAGTGCAGACATAGAGGTTTCCGTACATTTCTGCGGCTTTATCCTACGTCACACTCACGCTGTGTGATGACGGGAGCAAAACGAGTGTCCAACAGGAACTTTGTTTTCCCCAAACTCATGCGCTCCGTCCATTTTGATGGAGCCAAACTTTGCCAAAGAGTGAAGTGAGTCAAGATGGTCGACTCCTCTGACTGTGTGTGTTTATAACGAGGGAAAAAGTCGCTCTAAGTGGAGTTAATTCTCACACACATGGAAAATGACACATCTTGGTGTGTGTAATTGTGCATCTCTTTCTATTTTTATTTAAAGGTTTATTTCAGTCCAAATGAACAAATCCAAATGTAATTTCCACCCTGGAAATGCAGAAGTGCTGTGGCTCTGGCCCTGGACCTGACAGGAGCTGTTTCCAGGACTGGACCAGGAAAGTCATGGAGCCACTGCACTTTTTTTGTTTTTAGGGCAATAAGGAGATTTTTAATTTACTTACAGACTTGAGATTTTGCATTTTTGTAGCTAAGGCCCTAAATTAGGCATTTTTTTTGTCCAAAAAGTTGTTTCTACATGTTTGCTGTGGGTTTTGTATAAAAGAGTGAATTTTATTTTCTGTTTTTTTATTTTTCATCTCTATTTCTGGTCCTGTAGCTTTTGCTACATGTATGCATCAAATGAAGAAAAATGCCTAAAGAACCGTTCACCCAAGTCGACTTTGTCTGTTATTAAACTCCAGCCACAGAATTCCTGCTGTTATTAGTGGCACCACATGATGCACGGTCGCACCACATGACATTTGAACACTTTAAGCACAAAAAACATGCAGAAGAACTCAGGATTTATGAACAAAAAAAATAATTTGGTTCCCTGGAGGTCAGAGGTGCTGCAGAAATGTGCTGAATTATTATGAAATTTGAACCTTTTTAAATGAGGAAACTGCGACTGGACAGAAACTGTAGGCGTCACGTCACTGACACATTTCTATTTTTTTTACCCCTTATTTCGCCTTCAAATGAAACAAACTTCTTAAAGATGAAGAAATCCTGAAAACCCGACGTTCTGACTTCACCCAAAACACTGATTCTGCAGCTTCATCGTAGTTTTCATTTTACATCTTCACTTACAGCACAAATATTTTCTTTTGTGCGCGAAAGTGACTCGATGATTCACCAGTTTTATGATTTTTCTGTGTCACTCTGGTGTTTTCTGGGGTTTCGTTTGCTTTGTCCTGGAGGAACTTTCCCACAGACGGAGCCATAAATAAAAACAGTGAAAGAGGAAGTGGAGCGACTCAGGGTCAGAGACGAGTCATGTGATTCTGGATTTACTCAAACAAACAGTCCAAACACTGGTGAACAAACGTCTGAGCCACAAATACGGTCTTTTATTCATTCGTTTATGCATTTTTAGACATTAAAACAGTTTGGAGGAGCTGGAGATCTTATAATCTTACATTTTTTATATTTTTTTCACAAATCTATTCACTCACTTTTGTTATTTAAGTAAAAATACAGAGACCGGAGCAAAAAAATCGTCAAATACAAGTAAAAATAATAATGTACCTGGTTAAAAATGGACTTAAAGAGCAGATTTTGAGCTCTAATAAAGCTTCACGTCTGATTTTGATCCAGATTTGAACAGAAAAAGGTGAATTGGCCTTTTTATTGCAGCTGTTTTTATTTGTGTTTATTTGTTGTGCTTTTTTTTTTTTTTTTCTCAAATAATGAATGTGGTTCAGTTCAGTTCAAAGTCTCTAAAACGCTTTGACCAGTCGTTTGGTGCAACATTTATGTCATTAGGAAAGGAGCGAAATCCAAATCTCTCTGGACCAGATTTACACCAGAGTTCTTTCTTTACTTCATTTGTTCTTTCTTTAGTTCTTTCTTTTTCATTCTTTCTTTTGCTCTTTCTTTGTCGTTCTTTCTTTCTCTGTTTTTGTCCTGGTTTAGTCCTGGTTTAGTCCTGGTTTAGTCCTGGTTTAGTCCTGGTTTAGTCCTGGTTTAGACCTGGTTTAGTCCTGGTTTAGTCCTGGTTTAGTCCTGGTTTAGTCCTGGTTTAGACCTGGTTTAGACCTGGTTTAGTCCTGGTTTAGTCCTGGTTTAGTCCTGGTTCAGTCCTGGTTTAGTCCTGGTTTAGTCCTGGTTTAGACCTGGTTTAGTCCTGGTTTAGTCCTGGTTTAGTCCTGGTTTAGACCTGGTTTAGTCCTGGTTTAGTCCTGGTTTAGTCCTGGTTTAGTCCTGGTTCAGTCCTGGTTTAGTCCTGGTTTAGTCCTGGTTCAGTCCTGGTTTAGTCCTGGTTTAGTCCTGGTTTAGTCCTGGTTTAGTCCTGGTTTAGTCCTGGTTTAGTCCTGGTTTAGTCCTGGTTTAGACCTGGTTTAGTCCTGGTTTAGTCCTGGTTTAGTCCTGGTTTAGTCCTGGTTTAGACCTGGTTTAGTCCTGGTTTAGTCCTGGTTTAGACCTGGTTTAGTCCTGGTTTAGTCCTGGTTTAGTCCTGGTTTAGTCCTGGTTTAGTCCTGGTTTAGTCCTGGTTTAGTCCTGGTTTAGTCCTGGTTTAGTCCTGGTTTAGTCCTGGTTTAGTCCTGGTTTAGACCTGGTTTAGTCCTGGTTTAGTCCTGGTTTAGTCCTGGTTTAGTCCTGGTTTAGACCTGGTTTAGTCCTGGTTTAGTCCTGGTTTAGACCTGGTTTAGTCCTGGTTTAGTCTCACATTGGTCCTGTAAATCCGCTGTCGTCTGATTCGTTTTGTCTCTAATGACCCGTCCAGAGTCTCGAGTCCAAAGTCTCGAGTCTCGAGTCTCGAGTCTCGAGTCTCGAGTCTCGAGTCTCGAGTCCACGTCTGGACCTCGTCTGGTCCGAGTTTGCGTTTCTCTTTCCCACGTCTCTTGGCCCCCATCTGTCTGGGACCCCGGGGCCCCCCTCCCCGTCCCCCTCAGGCCTTTTGTGCGCCGGGGGCCGGGGGTCGCTCAGCTGTTCCGTCTATGGGAATGTGCCCAAAAGTGCAGCGCGGCTCTGGCTCCGCTTCAGAACCGGAGCGGACGAGGACGCGGCGCCTGCAGCTCCCGACATGTGAACTTCATCATTTCCCTGCAGCTTTAGTCGTTTTTTTTTAGTTTTTTCATTTCGTTTTGTCGTTTTTACCAAGTGCCTGGAGATTTAAAGTGCCTCTGTCCCGTTTGATGAGTGGATTTAAAGGGAACAGCTTTAGAGAAACGGGAGATTTTTCATCATCAGAAGCTTACAGACAATGCAGCCTCCATCAGGAAGCCACAACCATGAAGACTGTGTCCCAGCGCAGCTGTGCGGTGAGTCCAGACACAAGGCAGGAAAAAGACTCAGAAAACGTGTTAGGCATCGGTGGCTTCGTTATCAACAAGTTTTAGCCGCTTCATTTGCCGTAACAAGTGGTTCCGTGAGCACATTTTTCTGATTTGCGACTTAATTTTCTATTTTTTTATGATGTGTGTACAATATTTCACTCAGATTTCTGTTCATTTTTTACCTTTTTTCAAGTCATAACGGGTGTTTTTGTCTCTGTTTGGCCCTTTTTTAGTTACAGGACGAGAAAATCAAATGATGAACCAACAGAATTTTTAGTATATATGTAAAAAAACAATTAAAAATATTAAAAATGTGACGTAAAAGTGCTAAATACGACAGGGACACGTGAGGGAGATGAACATTTGGAAGTAAAATGTGCACGTACACAGTTTAGTTAGTGTTACGCATCAATTTTAGGCGTATAATTTGCGGTAACAAGTGGTTCTATGAGTAAATTTTTTTGAATTCTGAATATTTTTGGAATTTTCTGACTTAATTTTCTATTTGTTATGGCGTGTAGACAATATTTCACTCAGATTTCTGTTCATTTTTTACCTTTTTTCAAGTCATAACGGGTGTTTTTGTCTCTGTTTGGCCCTTTTTTAGTTACAGGACGAGAAAATTTTCAGTATATATGTAAAAAAAAACAATTAAAAATATTAAAAATGTGACGTAAAAGTGCTAAATTCTACAGGGACACGTGAGGGAGATGAACATTTGGAAGTAAAATGTGCACGTACACAGTATATTTAGTGTTACGCATCAGTTTTAGGCGTATAATTTGTGGTAACAAGTGGTTCTATGAGTAAATTTTTTTGAATTCTGAATATTTTTGGAATTTTCTGACTTAATTTTCGATTTGTTATGGCGTGTAGACAATATTTCACTCAGATTTCTGTTCATTTTTGACATTTTTTCAAGTCATAACGGGTGTTTAGCTTTTTTTTTAGTTACAGGACGAGAAAATCAAATGATGAACCAACAGAATTTTTAGTATATATGTAAAAAAACAATTAAAAATATTAAAAATGTGACGTAAAAGTGCTAAATACTACAGGGACTCATGAGGGAGGTGAACATTTGGAAGTAAAATGTGCACGTAGGCAGTTTAGTTTTCTCACGATCTTCTAAGGAACAGATGAGGAAGTGTTCAGTTTGCAGAATGTTTTATTTTGTTTTCTCGGGGAAAACTGCGATTGCAAAACTTATTTCCACACAATAAAACTTTTATCGTAGCTCAAAGTTACGTAAGGTTCACTGCACCGGGAAACGTCTGAAAAAAAGAAGCTTCACCGGCGTAAAAACTGCGAGAAAACAGAATTCGATTTGTTCAGAGAAACGTGAACGATGCGTTTTTTAGTTCACAAAATCTGTAAAGTCCAATTTTTTATAGAAAGAACGTGGAATATTTGATACTTTAACCTGTAAACGCTTTGTGCCGGTCACAGGTTTGGACGTTTACTTCAGTTGCAGCTGAAATACGCTGATTTGATCGGTTTTATTTTGAGTTTGGGCCAAGAAACAGAAACAATATTCACACATACGACATAAAATATATAAAAAAAAACAACAAAAAACACATTTCTTGAAAAGGAGCGAGAAGAAGAAACACTGATATTATTATTATTCATTCATTTTTAGTTATATTTTGTATTATTATCATTACTATTACTGTTATTATTATGGTTTTGACAGTGTGGTTTAAGCTTTGGGTGCTTTTTTATTTGATTATTTGTGTTTATTGTTTATTATTATTAAGAAAAAGAGAAAGAAAAATGAAAACCTGATATTAACCCTGTCCCTGTTCATGACAGTTTCACAAATGATCCGTTTGCTTTTGCACTGATCACCGAACTTTACAAATACTTACAAATATCCAAATAAATTCTGTCCTGTGCAGACGAAATATAATTATAACCCGTTTTTTAACCTACACATTATATATTCATACACACACAGATTTACATAAACCTATAGACATTTATATACATTTATTATTATTTTTAGCTCCCTCAGAGCTGCCACGCTCCCTGACACCACAGAAACAAAAACTCTTTAGAATTCCTTCTGTATTTTGTGTTTATTTGCATATTAAAAGAAAAGATAATGTAAGAAACAAACGTGTAAACGTGTAAATTTGCAGGATCGTCACCAACGCAAAACTGTGAAACTGAAACTGTGATTTGTTTGTGACGTTTCACTTGACGATAGAAGAGAAAATACTGAACCTACAGTGAAATACTAAAGTTTAGGTCTGTGTTTTTAGTGTTTTTTACTGTATTGTCACATAAACAAAGCTTGAAATAAGAAATTGCATTAAAAATAAATGAGAAATATGTGGGAAAACATCAGCTACAGTTAAAAAACAACAGAATAGTTAAAAGGTTAAACTTATGATACTTAATCTTTTAGTTTGATTAGTTCAGCTTCGAATAGTGAAGTTGTGATTAGAAATTTTGCTTTACCTGTAAAATACACCAAAAAAAAGTGAATAAAATCTCATAATTGTGTTAATTTATAGGCAAACAAATAAAACATACGTCATTTATACTTTATATATGAGTCAGTTTTTCTTTTTGCAGCACAAATTCCAGCAAAACTATGGATATTTTTCAATTAATTTGCGAAAAACGGACCTGGTTTCGATTTGAACTTTTGCAGCTTTTGTCTTTATACAAACAGATGAAACATTCTGCAATAAGTAAACTTGATTTTCATTCGATTCACTTTTAATTCTTTAAGTTGTGCGTTGAAACTTTGAAGCTTTACTGGTGAAACATCCTCAAATCACGTCAATAAAGTCTCGTATTTTCACGAATTTATATCAAGCGGACGTTTTTTGCCCTGTGATCTAAGCACAGTGAGTAAATACAGAGACAGATATTCTTGCAAAACTTTTTTTTTTTTAATGTGTGTAAAAGTGTGTGCAGCAGGTCTCTGTGTCGTCTCAGTCTATCCCAGACCTGCCTTCACACTGATCTAGTATTTTGCATTGAGTCCCTGTAAAACTATTAAAAATTAAACTTGATTTTCATTTGTTTCGCTTTTAATTCTTTAAGTTCTGCTGTGAAACGTCGCTTTACCAGTAAAATATCCTCAAATCATGTCCATAAACGTCTCAAAGGAGCATTTTTTGCACTGTTCTAGGTGCATTAAGTAAATACAGACACAGATCTCATATGCAGATGTATCTTTAGTTAAATGTGAGTGTGTCTCATGCACAGAACAGCCCTGGTGTCGCCTCACACTCTTCACACATATTGAGACGGTGTTTTGCATTGAGTCTGTGTGATGAAAGCCGGGGTCAGCGGACGTCTAGAGTCGCACTTTCACTTCTGTCTCGCCGTCTGTGCAAACGTGTCTGCGGAGGAAGAGGAGGAGGGAGGAAGGGCCCAGACGTCTGACTCTGCCGTGACCTCTGACCCCCCCTTCCCCCCCCGCCCGGGCCCCTGGGGACGGCCCCTGTGGAAACGAGCGTGTGAATGACGGCTGCAGACAAAGGAGTGTCTGTGCCGCACGTACGAGGAGCGTCTGAGGAAGAGGCGATGTTCCTCTCTGTGGTTTTGTTTTCTGTCTTTAACATTGTCACCGCAAAAACTGTCTCGTTCTGTGATGCCAGCGGGTTTCACAGACGAACACAATGCAAAAAACAAATCTAGTCAGGCTAAAATGACTTGAATTAAGAGTAAATTTCACTTGAGTAAGTAAAATGATCTGCAGTGGAACAAGAGTTTTGTACTTTTAACATACACGGCTAAAAAGGCCGATCAAAAAATAAGACAAAAAATACAAATTCTGAGGTAAAAGTGCAGTAAGAAATTTTCACTTACCAAGTTTTCTTAAAACAAGACAAAATCTGAATCTTGTTCTAAGCAGAAAACACGAGTTTCAAGTATTTATGGACAGATTTTTCCCCTTATTGGTTTGAGAAGGAAGTTAAAGAGGCTTAACCTGGACTGAGTTAATATAAAAAGTGCTTAGAATAAGTTGTAATATCGAGATAAGATAAATCAGGATGAAATATCTGGAAACAAGTAAAAAAAATCTCATCTTATTAAGTAAAAAAATCTTAAAATTGATCTTTTAAGATGAATCTGCTTAATTCAAGTCAGTTTAACTATGATAGAAAATCCTTTTTTGTAGCGTATGAAAATACACCATGTTACACTTAAAATAAGAAAAACAAATGTTACTTGAATGAATTAAAATAAGAAAAACAACATGTTTCTGTGCTTAAAATGAGAAACAAAATCAAATGTGGCTTGAATTAAGAGAAAAACACTTATTCCACTGCAGATCATTTCACTCGTCAAGTTAAATTGACTCAAATAAACTAAAATGTTCTTAATTTAAGTCATTTTAATTGGGGTTTTTCCCTCTATTTCTTCTGTTTTTCTTTGGACGTGACAGGATTTTCATATGATGTGCTTCAAATGAGTGGATTTTTAGAAGAATTTTTGGTTTGTTTTGAGTCCGTTTCAGAGTTCTTTAGTTCTTTCCTGTTGTGTTGTTGTGATACCGATAATTTACCGCTCTTACAAATGCGCAAAAAATATATATTTAATAAACCAGAAAAAACACTTTTACAGAAACGAAACTTAAAACCGAGTGTTCTCCCTGTGACGGAGGACGTTCTGCTGGTGCTGAGTCTGTCGCGTCGGTTCATGTTAAACTTTTCGCGGATCGGACGAGTGCAGCGGCTTCACTGACGTCGCTACAGTCGCTTTATTCATGCGGCTCTGGTTTCTCAGAACCGGGAAACCGCAGAATGTGTCGTGTAACTGTGGCGTCGGCGAGCGATATCGGCAAATGTTTAACGAGTACGAGTAAAGTATAGAAGTATCGGGCTTCTCTATCTTTGCATGTTTGAAAATCCTTCATATGCAAAGATACGAAGACGTGCACTGGTTTCGGGATGAGTTTTAAGGCTCACGATGTTTCCTCTGGTATTGTTTTTGTTGGAGCCATTTTCGCTATTTTGTTGTTTCCCTTTGTTAGTATGCTAATAATAATTTATAATTTCTTTGGTATAATTTCACTGAAATAGTGATATTGATCTGTGTCACAGGGGCTTGGGCGATAACGGGCACCAATAGATTCACGGTAGCTCCTATACGTAGTCCCACCTGCTCTCACTTTAATTATAACAGGTGATTATACAGGGGGTTTGGGAATTAGCTGACGGGAGTAGGAAGGGGACACAGTTTTTTGACCGTCCTGGTGGAACCCTAAGAAATGTACTGTAAAACAATCTGAAAGCAAATAAACGTTTAAGTTAAGAAAGTAACCTGCGCGTCATGAACATTACTGACCGCTCCCGTCAAAGAGCATCCGCGCAAATCGTCTACTGTCGGAGGCCGCTACAGTTTTCAAAAATCACTTTCAGTCCATTTTTCCTGAACATTTAACAAGCTGGACTGTTAATCTGACATTCTGCTTTCTGTATCCAGAGTCCAGACTGTGTTATGACATGTAGGGCCGATCTAGTTCATTTTCCCCAGTGATGTGATTAAAAATGTCTTCAAACTCGCCCATGGCCTTGTTCAGTCATGTTTTGCGTGAACTCTTTGTGTTAAAATGAAGCTCTGTCTGTTCTCTTCATGCGGCAGATTCACCCAAACTCCTGCGCTGGAGTTTGACGGCTCGAGTGCAAAGACACCGACATCGCCGAGTGTAAACACGAGAAAGTCGTGATGGTCAGAGGGAGGAGGCACAGATTTTCCGCCTCTTTTCCGTCTGTCTGTCCCAGGGCGGCTGTGGCTGTGGGCGTCTGTGAGTGAGTGAAACCATAAAGTGTCTCTGAGCGTCACGAAATCAAATGCAAAAAAACACATTTGACTCAATCTCGATTCAGTTTCGGTGCATTTGCTGAACCCTCGTGATCGTCTGTCGCTGGTTTCACTCACATGACGACGTTCAGACGGAGCAGGAAGTGTTTTGTTCCGCTTCAAAACCAAAACAGCGAAACGGGCGACGACAAGCGCAGAAAAAGCACAGACCTTCTATAGCCATAAAATCAGTGCAAATATAGATTCTGACCCGTCCGATGTGGAGAAGTCGGACTTTTTTTCTCAGCGTTGAGGTGATAGACATGATAAACTCTCTGGAGCTGCAGACCTCGTGTCACACTGAGCCAAATGAAAGACTTTAAAAACCTGGAGGAGACGACGATTTAGAATTAAAATCAGCCTATGCAGCTGGATAATGAAAAATAATGATTAAAAAAGGAATAAAACGCCAAATTACAGCAGTTTAACCCTTACTTAAGACACTTTTCTTTCTAAATAATTCTCTTATCCTCTTGAGACCCTGTGGCCCCATACGAGGACATTACATTTTTGCCTCTTAGCACCATGATTTTCAATTAGAATCAGAATCAGAATCAGAATCAGAATCAGAATCAGAATCATTTATTAATGGCCACACAACAAGTTGGTGGAATTTGTTTTCAGTACAGCAAGAAATGCTCACATCTTCTGTGTCTGTTACAGAACAAAACAAATTTACAACACACTTGCACGATACAACACACACAACAGATAAATATCCAGTTATGAACAGGATCGGTTTAGACTCCGAATGGCAGTGGGAAAGAAACTATTCTTGAATCTGACAGATTTGGATATGATGGACCTGTAGCGCCTCCCAGAGGGCAGGAGTTTGAACAGATTATTGGCAGGATGTGTGGGGTCTGAGGTGATTCTTCTGGCTCTGTGTGATGCGTCTGTGATAAAGTGTCTATGGAGGGAGAGTGTGACCAATGATTTTAGATTTGTTTACAATACGCTGAAGTTTGTTATGTGAGTGTGAGTCCAAATTACCGAACCAGACTATTATTGATGAAGTGAGAACACTTTCAATTATTGCTGTGTAAAAGTGGAGAAGGATGTTGTGTCTGATTCTGAATTTTTTCAGTTGTCTGAGGAAAAACAGTCTTTTATTGGCTTTTTTGTATGTCTCGTTTGAATGCTGTTTCCATTTTAGTGAGTAATTGATGTGGGTACCAAGGAATTTGACGGTCTCTGTAGTGGTGATTGTTTCGTTATCAATTGTGATTGGTGTTTTCTGTGAAGGGGAGCGTGCAAAATCAATTATGAGTTCCTTTGTTTTAGATGTATTGAGGAGCAAGTTGTTACTTTGACACCAATTATTTTAAACTTTCACCTGTAATCAGCTAAAAACCTCTACAGCAGCTCTCGAAAGTAAAAAAAAACTGCATGGTAAAGTTTAGATGCAAAATGTATGAATAAAACCAATGTATTTATGTACAGTAATGTCTCTTCATGTATCTTAATGTATCTTCATTTGGCATTAAAATTTGACCCATTTTATTGACCACAGCAGACGAGAGCCTCAGGAAATGTCATGTCCTCGTCTGAAGACATTGGGACTATGTTATATTATTGATTGTACATGTTGTTAGGTAAACTTGGGAATATTTAGATGAGTTTACAGTTATAAATTGCTGGACGTTTCTGCTGCTATAGGGAAACTGCTGCCTGTCTCCACTTTTTGCACCTCTACTTTTTTTGTAACGATTGAAAACCAGAAAAAATTAAAACTGTGGACCACATTTTCAGGCCTTTTTGTGTGTTTTTAACCTCACTCACTGAACCCCAACCCGCTCACGGTCGACCTACGTCACATTTGGCAGGTTTAGGGCTTGAAATAAACAGCAAATTTTTTTTTGTAATTTATTTGTACATTTTAATGTTTTTACATTTTTTAACCAATGGTGTCATACAGAAGACTTACTTAGTAGGTCCTACTTATCCCAAATAGCAAGAAGAAATGCACACCAGACAAAAGCTCGGGTCTCAGGAGGTTAAAAAACTTTTAAAATATTAATTCATAAATAACACAATCCTAAACTGTTCCAAACTCGAGCATCGTCTGTTTCTGCACCTCTTGAGTTTGTTGATCCACTTTTGTCGTCTAAATCTCTTGAAAAAAAAGCGTTTGTCTTTGCGCAGGTAAACGGGTTCTGCGTGTCTGTCTTTACTTCCTGAACCCTTCTGCTTTTGGTGACGTTGACGTGACACCAGTAATACTCTGGACAGCTCTTTCCTTCGCTTCTTCGACCCGGTTCCTTTTTTGTTCCGTCCGTGGTTTCCGTCCCTGACCCTCCTGTGCTCCTGTGTCCCCTTTAGCCTGACCCTCCTGTGCTCGTGTGTCCCCCTTTAGCCTGACCCTCCTGTGCTCCTGTGTCCCCTTTAGCCTGACCCTCCTGTGCTCCTGTGTCCCCCTTTAGCCTGACCCTCCTGTGCTCCTGTGTCCCCTTTAGCCTGACCCTCCTGTGCTCGTGTGTCCCCTTTAGCCTGACCCTCCTGTGCTCGTGTGTCCCCCTTTAGCCTGACCCTCCTGTGCTCGTGTGTCCCCTTTAGCCTGACCCTCCTGTGCTCCTGTGTCCCCTTTAGCCTGACCCTCCTGTGCTCGTGTGTCCCCTTTAGCCTGACCCTCCTGTGCTCCTGTGTCCCCTTTAGCCTGACCCTCCTGTGCTCGTGTGTCCCCTTTAGCCTGACCCTCCTGTGCTCGTGTGTCCCCCTTTAGCCTGACCCTCCTGTGCTCCTGTGTCCCCTTTAGCCTGACCCTCCTGTGCTCCTGTGTCCCCCTTTAGCCTGACCCTCCTGTGCTCCTGTGTCCCCTTTAGCCTGACCCTCCTGTGCTCGTGTGTCCCCCTTTAGCCTGACCCTCCTGTGCTCCTGTGTCCCCTTTAGCCTGACCCTCCTGTGCTCGTGTGTCCCCCTTTAGCCTGACCCTCCTGTGCTCCTGTGTCCCCTTTAGCCTGACCCTCCTGTGCTCCTGTGTCCCCCTTTTAGCCTGACCCTCCTGTGCTCCTGTGTCCCCTTTAGCCTGAACCTCCTGTGCTCCTGTGTCCCCCCTTAGCCTGACCCTCCTGTGCTCGTGTGTCCCCCTTTAGCCTGACCCTCCTGTGCTCGTGTGTCCCCCTTTAGCCCAGCTGGAGTTCGTGCAGATCCTGGTCATCGTCGTGGTGATGATGGTGATGGTGGTGGTCATCACGTGTCTGCTGAACCACTACAGGCTGTCGGCGCGCTCGCTCGTCCACAGACACGGCACGGAGCGGCGGAGGCACCAGCCCCTCGCCAACGTAAGACACAACGCACAGAAAAACCCGCAGAACCCGAGCAGGATCTAAAACACACGTGGAAATGCATCTTCTGACCAAAAAAAAGGGTTAAAGTCACTGTGTTACACGTCTTGAGAAACTGTAGTTCCAAAATGTAGCGCAACAACGAGCAAAAAGTTGAAATAAAAGTGTAATAAATAATAAATTCTGAGGTCAAAAGTGCGAATTGAACTGTGAAATGAATAAAAGTGATGTCAAAGTCTCGTCTTGTTCTCATCCTGGTGGAAACTGTGGAGAGAATTATCGTAGCAAATCACAAAGAAATGAAATATTCTGTCTTGGATTAAAAACTGCAGGTTTACGGTGTAGTTCAGAGCTTTACAGTCGTCTATAACACAGTGGATTCTTGTATTTGTGTCGGTGTTTATGCTCCTGAACGTGAACACAATCCAACTATTACATAAAATATAAGTCTTTCAATGCTCGTCAGAAACCATAAATAGTTTTCCCAGAATGATACAGTCTGAACGACTGGCCAAACATGTCATTATGAACTTTCTGACAAGATCTGAGTATTTTTTTTGTGATAGAATTTAGTTCAAAAACGTGTCTAGAAGAACGTCCAAAAACACTGAAATATGAACGGACGAGAATCACATTTCTGAACGTGTTTGTACAGATCTGAACTCCAGGGTTTAGCCGTTTTTATGCGGAAAAGACGGGATATTTTCATAATAATAACAATCAGGGATGTCCCGATTCAATATTTAGTATCGTATCAGCTCCGATCCGGCTCTTTTATGAGTATCGGACAGTATTGGGTTCAGTCACGCGGTCGGACTGATCCGGTTTCACATGTTTTTGCAGCACCGTCGCGCTTTACGGCGCCGTAAATCAAAACTCCGCCACGTCGCTGTGTGGGACGTTTCACCGCACTGGTCCCTCTTTAAACGCCAAAAATAAGATCAGATAAATACAATAAGATAAGAGATAAAAAATAGTTCTCTCTAAAATGTTCTAAAATTATTTACATCAAGCGACGTAACCTGCGAAAGGTGAAATCCGCAAAGGAAAAAAACCTGCAAAAAGTGTAAAGGGAGGGGGGTCGCGCCTCAAATCGGCCGTGATCTAAACTGAGGAGCACAGGGTGAAAAACATCGTTATGGGGAGTTGTTGTTGGCGCTGTTTTTTATTCTTCTGAACAGACGTGATGCACCTTCGATTACGCAGAAAACAACGTGCGGGTTCTGCCTCAGCCAATCAGAACGCAGAACACAACGCACGTTCATACACGGTAAAACTGTGGAAAGGCGACCTGGGGTGTCCCGAAAGGCGCCAGATAAATCAAATGTATAATAATAATAATAACAATTTTAAAAAGCATTCAAAATTACACAAAAAATCCATGAATTGTGAACGGCGTCATCGTGCTGCAAACAAACCAGCCGAGCCACATTAACACAAACGGTTTGATTCACTTACAAAAGAATCATCCGGACGAGTTTGGGATTCACAAGAGCAAAGCCTGAAGCCTCTAATAACAACACTAGTAAGTAAGTAAACTTTATTTCTATAGCACCTTTCACAGATAAAATCACAAAGTGCTTTACAGAGTGCAGTAAAAATAGATGAAGTGCAAAACAACAATAATAAATGTGAAAACAGGTAAATAAGACAAAGAGCAGTGAATTAACTCAAAGCTTGTTTGAATAACAGTGTCTTCAGCTGCTTTTTAAAAGAATCAACAGATTCAGCCACACAGAGACAGAGGCAGGGCATTCCACAGTCTAGGGGCGACTGCCTGAAAGGACTGGTCTCCTCGAGTTTTAAATCGGGTCTTTGGGACCTTCAGGAGGTTTTGGCCTGAAGACCGGAGGGAGCGGCCAGAGGTGTGAGGGAACAACATTTCTGAGATGTATTCAGGGGCCTGTCCATTAAGAGCTCTAAAAGTCAAGACTAAAATTTTAAAATCAATTCTGAATTTGACAGGTAGCCAATGTAAAGCAGATAAAACCAGAGTGATGTGTGCACTACACTACATTTTATTTATATGGAGCTTTTCTAAACACTCAAAGACGCTGCACAAAAAAATACAATTTAAAAAGAGCACAGATAATAACAGAGAAAACACAGGCGCGATTTAAAAGCAGGTGAGACGTTAAACGTGGTTGTAAATCGACAGGTTTCGAGCAGATTCTTCGAGTTACAGTGTCGGGTTTATGTTGTCTGTGGAGGAAATTACAGCAGTTCAGAAATCGCAGCCTTTGCAGTTCGCTAATTACAGCCGCTCAGATCGCAGTTTCGATTAATCCTGCGTCCACAATCCCTCTGTGGATTTATCACTTTTCTTTCACTTTACAAAGTTGGACCGTCCTGATTTTTGGCTCGAAAACCCAAGTCTTGGAGACACTTAAACCGAGTGTTCTCAGCTCCGTGCCAAACCTTAAATAATTATCATAATGTTATGTTCTCGCTGGAAGGAGATCTGACACGCTGCAGTCACAAAAGTATTCAATTAAATTAAATATTTTCGCTCTTTTCTGATCTCCGGTCTCATGTTTCCTCATCACAAACAGACCTGGAGTCGTGTTTTGTTTCACTCACGTTTGACGCACAAACCTGCACATTTAGCAGAGAGTTCTTCTCAAACAGGAATCACTCGGTTCCACTTTGTGATGTCACGCGGTGGTACAGGAAGTGCTCCGCTGCGTTTTTAAACTGCACACACCTTCACTAGAATCAGACCTCACCGCATAAAACCGTTAAACAAAAGGAAAAACATCTACGGCGGGAGTGTCGCTCTCGAAATGTTCGTTAAACAGTCTTAGATTTTCATTCATGACTTCATTTTCTTTCGAGAAGTTGGTTTAGTGCACAGCAAAAAAGCCCCATCAAAAAATAAGAAAAAAACACCAATTTATAATTTTGATTTATCTTATCTCGATATTACAACTTATTCTAAGCACTTTTTATATTAACTCAGTCCAGGTTAAGCCTCTTTAACTTCCTTCTCAAACCAATAAGGGGAAAAATCTGTCCATAAATACTTGAAACTCGTGTTTTCTGCTTAGAACAAGATTCATATTTCGTCTTGTTTTAAGAAAACTTGGGAAATGAAAATTTCTTACTGCACTAGCTGAAAATTTCACTTAAAATAGGGCATTTTTACCTCAAAATAATTTTTTTCTTATATTTGATAGGCCTTTTTTGCAGTGTTTATACAAGAAATGTCCCAGATGTCCCTATTTTTGACTAGTTTGATCCTGCCAACAGTAAAAAGAAGCATAAACTGTCATTTTTTTTAGGTAAAATACAGAAAAGCTGCTGAAAAATGACCAAAACACAAAGAAAATGTGACTGTACTGACTCACACGTTGGTCCTGAGTAAGTCATATGATCATTAATGGGCCAAGTGCAGAAAGGTTTTCCTTAATTACGCAACTCATGTACAATTTTATTACTATCAACTCCCCCCAAACCAGGGCTGTCCCAGTTTTTTATTTGGAAAACCTCGTCACCTTCGCCACGTGCAGCAGAAACGTTAGTCCAGGTGGTGACTGGAGACACCGGCGAAAGTGACGACCGCCTCTGTTTCTGTGCAGTTTTGTTTTGTTTTTTTTGTTTTTTTCGGAGGCGGTGGAGCAACTGTCGTCAACACTGAAACACTGACATGACATCACAAGGTGGAACAGAGCATTTTGAGCTTTAGCGATGCGGACAGACGAATAGTGAACGCAGAATGACTCAAATTACTGTGCGAATGGAACAAAACACAACGGCAGGTCTGTTTTTGAGGAGGGAACAGCGTTTTAACAGGATTTAAAGCTCACAAACGTCAATTCTGCACATTACAGGAGCTTTAAAACATTCTGAACGTCGACTGATACATTCTTCCACACGCACTTAAACATCAGACGCCACTGACCTAAACATCAGCCGACAGTGACGCCAAAAGAACATGAGACTTTGGTACTTTCAGCCTAAAACCATTAGCGCTGTAAGTGCAGTTGGCTCCAGACCTGTCCGACCGGTTTTTAACTTCATATGCAAATAAAAATGGCCCACTTCCAGACTTCCAGACTTCCAGCTTCATTAGTTCTGCACGAATGGCTCCAAAGATCAGCCTGATGTCTGCACACCTGAGCTGAAGATAACATCTGGCCGGGAGTGGGTGGAGTCGACCGAAATAGGCCACGAGTTCAGAACAGTTTAGATTCCGACTTAGACGAACTTTACTGATCCGAAAGGGAATTATTTGGACACAGGAGCTCACACGTCACAGTTTAACATAATAAAAAAGAGCAAAACCACAAATGGTATAAGTTCAGTCAGGCGTAATTCTGTTAAAATACAGAAATACAGTAATACGAGTATATCTCACCTGCGGGAAGTCGCCCCATCAAACTACAAATAAACTACGTCGATCGTTTGTGCTGCTTTAGTTTTGGAGAAATGAACGATTCTTTTACAGGTCAAACTGGGGTCAGACCCACAGGAAGAAGAAAAATGCTCGAAAACGCCCAAAATGGAGTCAGTCGTTTGTTGCTGCAAAAAGTTTCGTTTGTGCGATTCTGTTTTTTAAGATATTCACAGTTTTATTTTGGTCGATGACGTCGTCCAGAACCTCAGAATGTGAAACAGCCTCAAAACAGGAAGAAAATGATTTTGTATTTGGTTTGTGCTGTTTTGTGCTGTGACAGTTTCATTTGTGTGAGTTTATTTCTAAAATTATTCATTATTATTTCTGTGGTAATTATAGAACGTCATTTCCGCTCATCTGAAGCAGCGACTTTAGCAAAACTCCACAAAACTAGTGACGATAAACGACCTGAGGCTGTGGAAAAGTCTGTTTCAGTCTTTAGTCATTTGCTTTTGATTCAGATTTTATATAAACATACAGACTTTTCCTCAGCCTCAGGTCGTTTCTCTTCTCTAGTTTTGTGGAGTTTGTCTCCGTCAGCTGAGCAGAAATGACGTCCGATAATTACCACAGAAATAATAATGAAGAATTTTAGAAATAAACTCACACAAATGAAACTGTCACAGCACAAAACAGCACAAACCAAATACAAATGTTTTCTGTAATTTTCTTCCTGTTTTGAGGCTGTTTCACATTCTGAGGTTCTGGACGACGTCATCGACCAAAATAAAACTGTGAATATCTGAAGAACCAGAATCACAAACTGAACTTTCTGCAGCACAAACGACTGACTCCATTTTGGGCGTTTTCGAGCATTTGACCTGTAAAAGAATCGTTAATTTCTCCAAAACTAAAGCAGCACAAACGATCGACACAGTTCTTTGTGCAGCTTTGTGTTTGATGGGGCGACTTCACGCAGGTGTTTCTCTCAGTTGTATTAAAGGTTCTGAGGAGAAACGAGGCAAAGATCAAACTGTTTTATGTCTTTTCTAACTCACTTCCAGCTGTTAATCCAGAGAATGTGAATAATTCCTGTGAAAGTGAACGAATCCGTGTGCTGTTTTCCAGGAGGCCGGTCTGTGGTCCTCAGAGGGGACGAACGTGCCCATCACTGAGGTAAGCTCGACGTTTAAAGCAACGCCATGTAACTTTCTGACAGCGCAGCCTCACCTGCACGAGTCTGTGGAATTAGGCAGTAAAAATCTGCACGTAGACAGATGTTTTATGTCACGCGGTGGAAAACGACGGCCAAAAGAACTGAGTTTCCACAGCGACGAGCAGGTGCAGCCTCGATCAGGCCAAGTCGGGTTTGTGGAGATGTTTTTCATAGCAATAAAACGTGCTTTTGTTTTAGACGATATTTTGGCTAGAAACGCACTTCGATGAGCCATTTGAAGCTAAATTTAAATGTTTTTGTTTTGGGTTTTGTTAGTAAAATCTAAACTATTGTATTTGCTCCAAATCGCACACACACACCCACAGAACGCACACAAAACACCCAACATTATTCCAAATATAAAAGACAGAACTTGTTTATCGTAGTGGGACCTGACGCCTGTGTTTTATTTGTTAACTTTGACCCTAAGAACCAATAACCGGAGGCTTTGCTCTGCTGGAAACAAAAATCGTGGCCATTTTAGTGTTTGTACCTTTCATTTATTTATAGAAAATGTTGAAAAATGTCCTGAACTGTGCACGAAAGTGGGTAAACTGTCAGTAAATGCATTTCAGACGCAAAGAACACGTGTGGAGACAATATTCAGTGGAAAAAAATCATTCTTAAAACACATTTCTGTCTGATTTTGGCTAAATTCAATGCAAAAAAATAAGGCGTTTTCTCACTTTTTTCCAATATTTTCATCTTTTCCTCATTGGCAGTCAACTATTCCCTTAAGTTACGCCATCAGCCAACGCGCCGCTCTTTTCAGCAAACAGTTTACTCATTCCACAGAAAACAATATAAAAATCCAACCAAAATCTTTGGATCTGCGACAGGCCCAGAATCTCAGTAGAACTTTAAGCTATAGTCACACTGGATATTTAACATTCATATATTCAATATTCATTTTAGGGCTGTCAAAAGTATTTAAAAAATCTGAGATGATCAAAACTAAAACTTGTAACGAAACTAGATTCTCACTGGAAAAAAAACAATATGTCGGTAATTTAAAATGATTTCAATTAAGAACATTTGACTTTATTTGAGTCGACTGAACTTGTGAAATGATCCGCTGTGGAATAAGTGTTTTTCTCTTCATTCAAGCAACATTTATTTCTTATTTTAAGTGCAAAAAGTTGTTGTGTAGTGAGATGTATTTTCATATTTTAAATACAAAAGTCGGATATTTTTTACTTTTCAAGTGAAATTCACTTAAATCATGATCCAACTTTCTTAATCCAAGTCATTTTATCTCGACTAGATTTTGTTTTTTGCACCGGTCACTTGAGCAGATGAAAAAGTCACATTCTCAGGACAGAAATGAACCTTTCCTTTATCTTTAGATTTTTTGTATTGTAATTTTAATGTATTTCTTATTCTGTAAAGCACTTGGAGTTACTTTGTGCTGTACAGATCCATTTGCCTTTCCTTCCTGGTGCTTTGGACGGATCTGGAGCTGATCAGAACAAGTCTCAGAGTCATAAACAAGCATCAGTGGTGATTTCTCATCGAGTGCGAGGAAATCTGCCATAGTTCACATGTAAAGACTTTAAAACTGCTAAACGTCAGTGTTTATGACGCCTGCAAACATTTAAACAGACGGGTTAATGACAGGTCTTAGATAATTGTACTTGTCAAGTGAAATTCACTCACATCAGAACAAAACTTTCTCAATTCAAGTCGTCTTAACTTGGCTAGATTTTGTTGTTTGCAGTGTGTGTTATTGCTTTGCCTGTGATGTTCCAAAATATGGCATTAAACTTATCAATTATCCATAGAGAAAAGCAGGAGATGTCACCGGGCCTAGTTACGGGTGAGATCTGTGAAGAGGCGACTCCGCTCACAGCGAGAATGAAGGTTTTTAAAGGTGTAAAAACACCTGTACGTTATAAGAGACTCAAGCAATAAAACCATCTGTAAATAATAATAAATGCAGGAGAGATTAATGTCATACTGTGGAACATTCCAGTCAAGGTAAAAGAAAAGTTACATAGCGCAACTTTAGTCAGGTATATTTATCAACCATCAGTCAGTCTTTATGAACAGAGGACAACCCCCACACTACAAAAAAGGATTTTCTATCACTTGACTTGAATTAAACAGATTCATCTTAAAAGATCAATTTAAAGATTTTTTTACTTAATAAGATGAGATTTTTTTTACTTGTTTCAAGATATTCCATCCTGATTTATCTTATCTCGATATTCCAACTTATTCTCAGCACTTTTTATATTAACTCAGTCCAGGTTAAGCCTCTTTAACTTCCTGCTCAAACCAATAAGGGGAAAATCTGTCCATAAACACTTGAAACTCGTGTTTTCTGCTTAGAACAAGATTCATATTTCGTTTTGTTTTAAGAAAATTTGGTAAGTGAAATTTTCTTAAGGCACTGGCAGAAAATTTCACTTAAAATAGGACATTTTTACCTCAAAATTTGTATTTTTTCTTATTTTTTAACAGGCCTTTTTGCAGTGGAAAGTTTGTCTAACTCTTGTGCCCTAAATGTTTGTCTCAGGATTATTGAAGGATTCTCTGTACTTTAAATCCGCTAAATGTCGGCGTTTCTGACGATTTCAAACCTGTAAACAGACGGGTTGATGACAGGGCTTCACCTCACGCTCCTGTAACCGTCACATTCCCGTCCCCAGCCGCAGGTGTACAGCGCCCGGCCCCCGGACCGGCTGCCGCCCCCCTCGGTGCCCACGCGTTTCCAGTCTCCGTACGGGGCCAGCAGGTTCCAGCCCACCTACCCCTACCTGCCCCGGGGCGTCATCGAGCTGCCCCCCACCATCGCGCTGTCGGACGGGGAGGAGCCGCCGCCGTACGCCGGGCCCTGCACGCTGCAGCTGAGGGACCCCGAGCAGCAGCGGGAGCTCAACAGGGAGTCGGTGAGAGCGCCCCCTAACCGCACGGTGTTCGACTCGCAGCTGGTGACGCACGGCAACTGCACCCACAACAGGTCAGATCATAATAATATAATAAGAATGATAAGAAACTGTTTTATATGGTGCTTTTCACTGGAACACAAAGACACTTCAACAACATAAATATATAATAAACTGAAGAGCTGCGCCCTTAAATACCAGATCTCTACAGCGTTAAAGTAGAACTCAGGCCCGTCTGAAGCTAAAGTCTGGTGCTAGAGGTGGTGAATTCTGTCAGGAGCCAAAAAAACGGCACAGATCAGTGTTTCCTCGGTGGAGATCTCACTGTGGCAGTGAGTCTGTCAAGGCAACAAACTAGTGCAGTGATGGGGGCAAGTTCTGAACTAGTGTAGTGATGGGGGCAAGTTCTGAACTAGTGTAGTGATGGGGGCAAGTTCTGAACTAGTGTAGTGATGGGGGCAAGTTCTGAACTAGTGTAATGATGGGGGCAAGTTCTGAACTAGTGTAGTGATGGGGGCAAGTTCTGAACTAGTGCAGTGATGGGGGCAAGTTCTGAACTAGTGCAGTGATGGGGGCAAGTTCTGAACTTCCACGTAAAACACAAATTTGCTTCAGACTGAAGAAGCTTAACTCCACTTTAACCCATCTGACAACAGCCACGAGTCTGACAAACCAAACGCTCTGCCTGGTTCACTCATTAGTGTCTGGAAACATTAGAAAACATCTTTATAAGCACCTCACACTTCCCTCTGCTGATTTCCCACTGCACAGACCAAAGCCCAAAAGACTCGGTCGCCAAAGTTGTTTCTAATCCCGTTTATTTACCAGTGAATTATATTTTTTTTGTTAATTATTTAAGTCATGACCACAGTATTGCAGAGCCTGTAACAGCGTGGATAGACATTGGGTCGGGCTTTCGCAGTCGATTCTTCTGTGATTCTTCTGAGCTGAACTCTCGCTCTGAAATCATGTGTGAGTTCGTTGTTGCAGGAAGAGAAACTCCAGTAGCAAAAAAGTGGCGAGTAGTGGGGACTGACTATACTGACGGTGAGGAAGGAGAGAAACTGAAAGTTGTTGAAAGAAAATGGTTCGGGAATGTATTTTTTAGCATTTTTCTAAACATATAATTCACTTTTAAATAAACGACATCGTCGATCGAGTCTTTTGGGCTTTGGCCTGTGCAGTGGGAAATCAGCAGAGGGAAGTGTGAGGTGCTTATAAAGATGTTTTCTAACGTTTCCAGACACTAATGAGTGAACCAGGCAGAGCGTTTGGTTTGTCAGACTCGTGGCTGTTGTCAGATGGGTTAAAGTGGAGTTAAGCTTCTTCAGTCTGAAGCAAATTGGTGTTTTACGTGGAAGTTCAGAACTTGCCCCCATCACTGCACTAGTTCAGATCTTGCCCCCATCACTGCACTAGTTCAGAACTTGCCCCCATCACTACACTAGTTCAGAACTTGCCCCCATCACTACACTAGTTTGTTGCCTTGACAGACTCACTGCCACAGTGAGATCTCCACCGAGGAAACACTGATCTGGGCCGTTTTTTTGGCTCCTGACAGAATTCCACCTCCTCTAGCACCGGACTTTAGCTTCAAATGTGCCCGAGTTCAACTTTAAGACTAAATATGGAGAGCTGAAAAAGTCAAATCAAAGGACAATTAAAAGGGAAAACGGCAAAAGCTGCGATAAATGAACAGAACACATAATCAGTAATGAGTTTGTATCTATAAAGATCAGTTTAATCAAGCCTCTGCACCTCCAGTGATAAGTCTGTGATGATTGTGTAACACAGACGCTGTTTGGTGCTGGGAAACAACACCAATAAAGTTTGGCACTGTTGTGAACTCTTGGCTCGAAGATGCCGTCGAGCGAATGTCGTAAACAAGTTCTCAAGACCCGCAGTTAAATCCTTTGATAGTGATTGCAGTATTGTTGTGTGGTGATATTGTTGGACCGACTTCTTACGAGCTTCATTAAATTATTTATTGACAGCTCCACTTCAGAACAGGAATTATAATTATGGTGCGTGGCGTTTGGAGCTCCCACACCTGCCGCTCGAAGCCTGTTTACTCTGTGCACCTGTGAGGACGTCTGACAGAGCACGACCAGAGACGGACCTGCATTATTGCTCCTTCTAGTCTAAAAATCAGGTGCACTGCGTAACTTTTCTGGTAGAGCGTCGGTCAGTCGCTCGTCTCCATGAAAACACTGGAAAAAACGATCTCTAGGTGAGTTAAATGACTTAAATTCAGAACGTTTCACTTTATTTGAGTCGATTCAACTTGACAAGTCAAAGTATTATTCATGGGACAAGTGTATTTTTCTTTTTGCAAGTGTAAAAAGTTGTTGTTTTTCTTATTTTTTAGATGTATTTTTCATATTTTAAGTACAAAAAGATTAGATAATTGTACTTGTCAAGTAAAATTTACTCAAATCATAAAACGTTCTTAAATCAAGTCGTCTTAACTTGGCTAGATTTAGTTTTACTGCAGTATATGTTATTACTTTGCCTGCGATGTTCCAAACTTCTCCATTTTGACTTCGAACTTATCGGTCTCCATAGAGAAAAGCAGGAGATGCCACCAGTCCAAATTACAGGTGAGATCTGTGAAGAGGCGACTCCGCTCACTGCGAGAACAGATGTTTTTAACGGTGTTCCATCCATCCATCTTCTTCCGCTTATCCGGGGCCGGGTCGCGGGGGCAGCAGTCTAAGCAGGGGCTCCCAAGCTTCCTTTTCCCCAGCCACTTCCTCCAGCTCCTCCGGGCGGACCCCTAGGCGTTCCCAGGCCAGCCGAGAGACATAGTCCCTCCAGCGTGTCCTGGGTCTTCCCCGGGGCCTCCTCCTTTTTAACGGTGTTTTGGAGCTGTAAAATAAAAACGACCGTACGTGAAGAGACGATCTGTGGAGACGTGACGCGGCTCACGGACTCTAGGATTTATTTTTAAGCAATAAAACCATCTGTAAATAATCATAAATGCAGGAGAGATTAATGTCATACTGTGGAACATTCCAGTCAAGGTAAAAGAAAAGTTACTACAACACCCGAGGTTAGTTTGTCCAACTCTTAAATGTTTGTGTCTGTACGTCTGCAGGTCCATGTTGTGGCTTAAAGGTTGGTGTATGTCGTATGTATGGAACCCGCATCAAGAGGTTTTGCTTTGTCGTAGCGATGCACTAAAATACATATTCATTTCAGGGTCGTCAGGAGCATCAAACATCTGATATTAATCAATACTAGAACGAGATTGTCCTTTGTGCAGGGATGATAAAGGAGTCAGAGGACAGAAATGAACCTTTCCTGAAGCTTCAGGTCAGGGGTCTCCAACCTGTGGCTCTCCAGTCCCGTCCAAGCAGCTCGACAATGAATTTTGGAATTATACTGTTACGCTGAATAACACAAATGTGGTTAACTACACACACGCCTGTTACTACTCTGCATCTGTCATTTTGAAGCCAAACTTTGTGCACTAATACGTGGACAACAGTTTGTGTTTTATTTAACTGCACCACAAGTCTCGCCCTCTGTCTTATAATCGTCTCAATTTCCAAGAAAATGAGTGTGGCTGTCTGGCATTTTTGTTGTGTTAAGGAGCTCATCGGAGGAAAAAGGTTGGAGACCCCTGATCTAGAAGGATCTGGAGCTGTATCAGAGCAAGTCTAAGTGCACGTGGACGAGTATGAGGAGAGCTTCCATAGTGACCCGTGTGTTCTTGGACTTGACTGACAGTAAAGACAGTAAACTTTTAACCGTTTTTTATGCATCAAAATCCTGCCTGGATTTTTTTGTGTTCCTTTGACTGTAAAAATGCCAGAAAACGTCCCAGGAGTAAGAGCTTTTGCCCCTTTTACCAGGATAAGTTCAGCTTTCACTGTCGGGCAGTTGTTCAACATGACTGTGTGTGTATTAATGTGTAATAACAGTTGGAAGAGAAGAAAAACACAAAATCGGAATTGGATTTTGGAGTTTTTATGTTTTATTGCACAAAACATTTGTTCAATTTGAGCAAAACAGTTAAATAGCAACATTTATGGAAATTCCCAACATTTAAAACAATGCTTTTTTGCCCCTTTTGTCCTTTTGGTGCTCTTCAGTCTCAAATACAAAGCTGAGGCACTAAAAAATGCAAAATAATTAAAAGCCTTTATTATCACATAACCGATAAAAATCACAAAAACACTAATTTTGTCCTTTGTGTTGTGCAGTTTGCAGTTGCCGCCCCCTAGTGTCCACTCCGGCGTGAGCGTGATGGAAGCGCAGGAGTCGCGGCAGCACAAGCACTCGGCCCGGGTCGACGGAGCCCCGCCCACGTACAGCGAGGTCATTATCGGACACTTCTACCCGCCGCCAAATCTACCGGCCGATCACAATCGAACTGCCCGCCCCGCCGGCCCCAGGACTGCCCCGTCGCCGCCGCACTCGCTCATTCACGGCCTCCTCCGGGGCTCCACGGACCAGCGCAACAGCAGGAACAGCAAAGAGAAGCCCCATAAACCGCAGAACGTCTGAACGGAAAAGGAAAGGAAGGGAAATCGAGCCGTTTCCATGGGGGGGAAAAAAAGCACTTACGTCGAACCTCGGATGGTAAACGTGGCGAAACGGCGCCCCCTGCTTTGCCGCTGCCTTCTTCTTTATAAATATTTCCCTGTTTCCGCTCTTATCATAGCGAAACGTTGCAATCTGTCCACTCTGTCCGGCTCTTTTTTTTATGATAATCTCCGTTTTGCTGCTTTTGAACGCATCTGAAGTGGCGGCTCCTGGTTGACTTTAGCACGTTAGCGCTTCCAGTTTAGACGTAGCTCGCGAAGTTGTAAAAATAGCAAACTAGATGTAGCAGAAGTGCTGAGAGTCTTCCCAGTGGAGGTTCTTCCCGTAGACTGCGTAAATACTGGACCAATGAGACAGAATAAGTGATTTTTATGTCTAAACTATGGATATTTCTGCTACTAACAGGATATTACGCTGTTTTCTGGTCTGTTACGGTGTTGTTTCCTCATCAAAAACATGTCCGGACTTGTGTTTTGTTTCATTCAAACGTCGAACACGCAAACCCAAAGTTCTTCTCTCAGATTCTCTCTCGATTTAAATTTAAATAATCTGGATAATTTCAGCCCTGGAATTTCCCGTCTCTACTGAACTAAAGGTAAAGCAGTTCACGTGAAAACGAAAGACGTGTGAATGAAACTAGGGCCCGACCATTATGGATTTTACCGGTAAAATGGACTTTGGAGCTGCTGATATATTTAGTGACTTTAAACTTCACTGTAAATCTTTAGTTGTTTATAAAACTTCGGTTTGGCTCTGTTGGATTTTCAGTCGGGTTTATTTAGGCGACATTTCCTGTTCTGCCTCTTTACGTCATATTTAAAGAGTCGCTCGGCCTGATGGTGTTTTTGCACAATATTCTATCCTGTAAAGAAAGTTCTGTAAGTAAACTACCGCAATTAGCCTTTATCAGCCGTGTGCGCCGCGGTAATGAATGATCTGCTAAATGCCGATAATTCACACCTCTGTTCACAGCTCATTTACATATCAGTGTGTGTCCAGTAACTCGTACAGACACTAGAGTCACTTTACAGCCGCTAACAGAAAACAGCCTGTTTATGTGCGGTATTTTACAGTAGCTAACAGAGCTAACGGTGCAAAACCAAAACACATGTGCCTCACACAGGCTCCGCTCAGATCCCAAGTTTTCCTAATTAAATATCCTTTTAATCCTGACTCAAATCGTGCGTAAAAACAATATAATCCAGCATGTTGTCAGCAGCTGTGTGTCGTCTCTGCTCCTCACTCGCACTTTGATAAAAACAGCAGTAGTTTTTTTGTTTCTGGCCCAAACTGCGCTGAAGTTCACTTTTATTTATCATCACCAGAGCGTTTTTAAAGCGGCGCCTACGCACGGATAAAGACAAGAGCACGGAACTCTGACGTAACTCCAGATAAATCCTGATGCAGAGTCACATTTAGGACATTTATCTGTCTGTAAATTGGATTAAATGGACAGAATAATAGAGTCTAAGCCGGGAGTCTCCAACCTGCTGCTCGCCAAAGGATTTCTGAATTACATATCACACCGTATAACTGAAATTTAATTAATTACCATCGTAAATGAGTTATTTTTAACGTCGCGCACTGATAAATCGATGATGTTTTTATGTTTTAAAAGCATCTAACTGTAGAACATCTAAGGCTCGCCCTCCTATACCGAGTACATTTAAAGATAAAATGAGCAGCTCTTCAGCATCTTCATTTTCTAAAGGAGCTCGCGGGAGGCAAAAGGTCTAAACTTTATAACAATTATCGGCCCAGATCGACAAGTTTTAGGCCGATATGTCTCCCAGGTGCTCATGTCGGTCGGGTTCTAAATGAAACAAAACACAGCTCTCTGTTTTTGAGGAGGAAACAGTTCTAGAAACTCACGAGAGTAAAGTTCGTGTGATACAGGACGTTAAAGATGATCTGTGATTTGATAAAAAATGCTTTTGTACGACGTGTTCAGCGGCGTCGTTAGCGTGTGGCTACAGCTAACGGCGAAAAACACGTCCCCCGCTGATGACATCACCGTCCTCTGGTCCAGTGTTTTCGCTCCGCCGGGGGCCCCGCGCCTTATTCCCGCCGCCCGGAGCCGCCGCCGCCGCATAAACTCCCGAGGAAGGTTTGCACAAAATTGTTCACCGCGGGGGGGACGGAAGTGAGATTATGTAAAGTAGGCATATTTTTCTAAACTTTGCTTTTCTATGTCGTAGTTTTAGTAAAGAAACTCTTGTAAGCCATGAGCGTTTACGAGCTCCGTACATGACCGGCCTGTTCCGGAACATGTACGCGAGCCGAGAGAAAGCACGAGATTAAGACTTATTTATAAAAATGCTGAAAATGTTGCACTATTTTTCGCACGGATTTGACGGGAGACAGACTTATTCGGGAGGAGTTTCACGTTCCCGCCTCGACCTCGAGCCGGCAGCAGCGCACGGCGTTCGGAAAAGTCGGGCTCTGCGATGTTATTTTTCTAGCCGCTGGAAAACGAATCCGCCGGTTTATGCAAATGTAAATGAGTCCCGAGCACGTTTTCGTTTCCCAGCGTTGACCTGAGCGCCTAATCAAAAAAAATCTCCAAAATCTCTCGACCATGTTTTCATTTTCTAGACTTGAATTAGCCAATCCCAAAGCAGGCGCTCACTACCTCGACCGCGCAGTGAAGCACGTCTTATGAGTTAATCATCGTTTTTTTTTTTTTTTCCACATCGAACGAATGTCTCAACCAATCAAGACGATGTGTTGTAGAGTTTTAGTTAGACGTAGAGTCGTAGTTAGTTAAAATAGCCGGCGTTGTATTTGTTTTGTTTGTGGGTATCGTGAAAGTGCGATGGAGAATTGGAGTACGATTACGAAAAGCCATTTGGTGCTCAGGGTCAAACTGCGACGCGACGGTGGCCGTGCGCTGCTGCCACGACGGTTCACGACGCTCCAAAATTCCTGGTTTCGCGGCGTTTCTGAGCACTTTACTGCAGCGGGAAAGAGAGAACGCAGTGTCCGTATCGGCCATCGCCAGACCACGAGAAAAAAAACAACAAAAATAAAACTAAATACAGTGAAACGACGGAGTTGGAACGTTTTAGGGCTTGATTTTAAAAGGATGCAAATGAATACGCTACAGAATCTTTATAAATTCAAGATTTGTTGTCACTGGACTTGGCTTTGGGTGTTGGAAGTGTCCGGCCCGACGGCACAATCCCAGTGTGCGTTCAGACAAAATAAAATAAATGTTTGACTCGAAATAAACATTGATTAATTGGATATAAATGTATGTGCAAAATTTAAAAGGAAAAATGGGGGGAAAAAATTATTAAATTTCATTCAGAGTCGTCAGATGCCTATTAAAGCTGCGCTCTGTAACTTTATGCTTGGGGGCCCGTCACTTGTTTCTTGCTTGTTTCCATGGAGATATCACTGCTCTGTAATGTCCCGCAGTGTGGCATTAAACAGCTCTACTTTACATTTATTCAAAGATTGAATTTCATTGGTTTTAAAGCTCAAAATACCAAGAAAAACACTTTAAATTTATTCATTTATTCAATTTCATTGGTTTTAGAGCTCAAAAATACCAATAAAAACAGGCGTTCTGACTGTGAGCGGCGTCGCCTTTCCACAGATCTGACCTGTAACTCGGTCTGGTTTGGTCTCCATGACGACAGAAAGGTTTAAAGCCACACTGCGAAACATTCCAGACAAAGACAAAGCGATGACATCTCCATGGAGCGTTTGACGGAGCGTCCGGCGAAATTTAAATCTAAAATTTTCAGAACACGAGCAGATTTTTCATGTGCGTTACGTTTTTTTGTGGTGTTTTTTCTGTAGTGAAGGCGTTTGTGCGTCGCAGCGTCGCTCGAGCTGTTGAAACTAGACACGCTGGAGTGTTGACAAATGACACAAGTGTTAATAGCAGCTCGTTCGGCGTCGTCGCTTCCGAAATTCAGCCCTAAAATGTCACAAATCTGCCGTTTTTTTTTTTTTACGACTTCCTCAAACTCCCGCCTGAGCTCAGAGCCCAATGTAATGTCCAGTCTTTATGCAACAGCGCCCTCCGCAGGAACCAGACCAAACTACACCCAAAACTCCAGCCCGAGGAGAGAGTTTAGGCCAAAAAATGAAAAACTGATCGAAGTACGTGGTGATTCTTTTAAGAACTTTGTCTTTGCTTTTAAAACATTACCTGGTAGCTGCTAATTTTTTAAACAAAATGACAAAATAAACAAAAAAATATATATGAATAGACAAAAACATATCCGACAACAGCTCAATAACACTTTAATAATATTAGTTTTAAGGATTTTTGGTGAAATTTGTAGAATTAGAGATTTTATTGCATTTATCTTTTGGTGCCTTATGCTTTTTAGACTATCTGTTCAATAATGTCTCTAGAAAAGTTTTTAAAAATGTGATATTTTCTAAGTTTAGTACAGTAAATATTCATTTCTTTTACTAAATAAGTAAACTTAGTAAAGTCCTGTTTACTTTCTCGCTCATATTTTCTATAGTTTGATGCAAAAACTCGAGTAAATCATCTTTTTTAGCACAAGACAAAGTGGTTTTAATCAGAAGTGAGCTGTTTTCGGTCACTTCCTCCTACACAATGTTTACTGTCTCTCTGCCTTCAGACGCTATTATATAAAACATTATAAATACATTATGTTTATAGAGATTTATTTTATATTTAAGACTCACGTTTTCCCCCAAATCATGACTTTTAGAAATCCCAAAGCAGCTCATTGAGTGAATAATCAGATTTCACTGTGGAAAGGCACAAATGGTGTCAAAATGTATATTTATTATTTAGATGTGTTTTACTTTAAACTGGTTTTCTGTTCGAAGGGTTCGCAGCGGGTATAAGAAAAGCCTGGACAGCTCTGAACGAGGCCGGCAGCGTTCAGACAATAAAACTTTGGACAAAAATGAAGATAAAATAAAATAAGTGGTGCTGATGATACAGACAAAGAAAGAAACGAAAAAGTGAATTCTAATTTGTTGAAATATTACAGAAATTGTTATTTGGACTTTTTAAACACTCTATTTTAAAGGAATGAGAAATCTTTTGCGCCACTTTGCGACTTTATTCCTGTATACTTTTAAACTTACTATAAAGTTTTATCTAGACACTAACAGACGATTCTCACAACAGCAGGAAATGCAGCGATGTTGAGTCGCACAGCTTCCGGTCGATGCTTTTCTACGGCACAAAATCGATATTTAATTTTAATTGTAGAATCAGTCTGAGTGAACCTTCTGTTTCCTCTGGCAGATTTATGCACTGCAAAAAAGGCCTATCAAAAAATAAGAAAAAAATAACAATTTTGAAGTAAAAATGCCCTATTTTAAGTGAAATTTTCTGCCAGTGCAGTAAGAAATTTTCACTTAACAAGTTTTCTTAAAACAAGACGAAATACGAATCTTGTTCTAAGCAGAAAACACGAGTTTCAAGTGTTTATGGACAGATTTTTCCCCTTATTGGTTTGAGAAGGAAGTTAAAGAGGCTTAACCTGGACTGAGTTAATATAAAAAGTGCTTAGAATAAGTTGTAATATCGAGATAAGATAAATCAGGATGAATATCTTGAAACAAGTTTAAAAAAAATTCTCCTTATTAAATAAAAAAATCTTAAAATTGATCTTTTAAGGTGAATCTCCTTAATTCAAGTCAGTTTAACTATGACAGAAAATCCTTTTTTGTCGTGTGAAGCTGCTCAAAAATATGTGACACACTTTTCCACAGGGAAGAAAAACTTTGACCAGAAATTACGTGACTCAACATTGCTGCATTTGCTGTTGTAATAATCATCTGTCGTCTGTAATATAATAAAATCTCTTCCCGTTCTCGAGAAACGCCCGCTTTCCCCCAGCGTCCAATCACATCGCTCCGTTCGCTCTGGCCCCGCCTCCTCTTGTCTCCCATTGGCCGGAGCTCTGGTGTCGCTCCGTTTGAATAAGTCTGTCTCGGTCAGTCTGCGCTCCTGTGTACAAGTGTGCCTGCCCGCTCTGGGACGACCTACGTGAGTGGCTCTCTGGGCTGTCAATCATCCCAGGCCACGCCCCCTTAGCGTCTCAGAGAAAGACGATTGGATGACGGTGACGATGTTTTTATTTTCTTTTTAGAGCGTTGCAATACACCTCCATTTTGCCTTTTTGATATTAG
>CM068346.1:44152524-44167524 GCA_034769755.1 Odontamblyopus lacepedii
TTTTCTAGGCACTTCATGGCGACTGGTGTGAGCGCCACTGGCCTAAAATCATTTAGTGTGGATGTGTCCGGTCTTTTGGCTACTGGAACGATGATGGAGGTTTTGAAGATGCGGGGGACGACAGCCTGAGTGATGTGTTGAAGATGTCTCTATACACACCAGATAGTTGTTCTCCACAGGCCTTCAGCACACGGGGAGATACTCCATCGGGCCCCGCCGCCTTGTAGGAGTTAACCTTCTTCAGAGCCTTCAGGGCCTGTGTGGGTGACCTGGAAGACAGGGTGTGAGAGGTCCCAGGGGGCTTTGGAGGGTGTGTCTGTGTTCATCCTATCAAACCTCGCATAGAAATAGTTCAGGCTGTCTGGGAAGGGTGGGGTCCCGGGGCTCTGCGGTTGTTGTGGTCCTCCTGTGTTGTGATGGAGGTAGAAGCCTTCAAGCTTTTGGGAGTAAATCCGTTTTGCTGCCCTGGTGGATTTCTGCAGGTCGTTCTGGGTTCTCTTGTACTCCTCACGGTTTCCTGACTTGAACTCCTCCCTCCTCTTCCTTAAGTTTTGCTTCATGTCCCCGTTAAACCAGAGATTCTGATTGGGGATCGTAAACTGAGTCTAAACCAGGACTTAACCAGGACTAAACCAGGACTAAACCAGGACTAAACCAGGACGGAAAACTAAAACGTATATTGATTATTACATTTATTATATTTGCTATTATTAGATTATTATTAAACTTGCACATTTATTCTAATGCTCAAATAAACCTGCAGTGACTCGACACGATCCAAAACACTTAAAACCACAGAAATGTGAGGCCACAGCGCCCCCTGCTGGACAGATCTGCTGCACGATCCTGCAGAGATCAGCCTCCTCCAGCAGGTGGCGCACTTTACTCACTTTTACAAACTCAGGACTAACGGCAGCTCAGTCTCAGTCTGTTTCTGCTCAGAATGGACAGTTTTATGTCCCTAAATTAATTTTGTAAGATAAATAAGGTCTATAGTTTTGCCATAATTTAGTTTAATTTAGTTATTTAATTTTCTTTGGTCAATTAACATAATCATTAATCATATTACCCTGATTAAACACCAAAATTCTGCAAAACACAGAGTTATTATACAGACTGAAGGGGTTTAAGCTAAAATTTGACACTTATTTTGCCTAAATCCTGTTAACATACAGAACAAGACACAAGACGGCAGAAAAAAACAATAAAACAAAGAAATAAAACTATAAATACACAGACACTTTGCATAATTGACGGTTCTAGTTCATCTGTATGTTCCATAAGATAAACGACATGATTTAATACAACACACAGACACTAAATACAATCAGTCAATTAAATACTTTCCCACTTTAACTGTTTTAATCGTATTTAATGTGTTTCTGTTGTTTTTAGGTGACCTTGAGTGTCCAGAAAGGAGTCGAATCAATAAAATGTACTATTATTATTGTTATTATTAATGTAATTCTCTGAACTTTCCTATAATTATGGTCTTATAGATTTTTTTTAAATGTGTAAATTGTTTTAGAGCTTTTTAATGAGACACATAAATGCACTGACAGGATTTAGAATGTTTAAAAACTCTAAACCAAACCATAAGTTGAGTTAAAGGGTTCACATTTCATATTTAGCCCTAAAAGTCTGTTCAGTTCTACACATGTAGCTGTAAAGTCATGGAAAACTCACTTTAGGTCATGGAAAAAGTCCTGGAAAAGTTTTGAAATGTTGTCAGTGAAAAAGCGTGGGAACCCTGGTGAGCTACTTTTACAAAACAAAAATGCCTTAAAAGGTACAGTTACATAAATATATATAACTCTATAAAACATAAACCCTTATCTGTACTGAAAAAACAAGAATGTGTCTGTTTGCTGCAGGAGTTCCAGTGCGAGCAGATAGGGGGCACTCTGTGTTTCAGACACTTTTCTGGAGTCGATCTTGGGCTGAAATTGTCCAGTTTCTCTGAACCTTCTGTTTGTGACAGGGAAAGATTAAAAGATTTAAAAGTTTTAGGAGATGCTGCAATTTGTCGATATGTGACCAAGTGGTGATTAGTGGTTGTTATTGATCATTTAACAAATTCTGAATTATATGGTCCAACTCACAACACTACAATAAAAAAGAAAGAAAATTAAATCGAAACCAAAGTCTGCAAAATGAAAATGTTGCACACACTGCACATGACGACCTCGATCTCCTGCTCCAGCTTCATCCAACCTTTCCCCAGCCTCCTGCACTTTCACAGACGGCCCAAAAATTCTGCTGCACAACTTTAACCCTCCAAGACCTACAGCATCGTACACGATACAGAGGAACATGTTTCTATAACCGCAGAACTTTCTAAGTGTAAAAGACAGAAACGTCCTTTTCCCCTCTGAAAGTGCAGACATAGAGGTTTCCGTACATTTCTGCGGCTTTATCCTACGTCACACTCACGCTGTGTGATGACGGGAGCAAAACGAGTGTCCAACAGGAACTTTGTTTTCCCCAAACTCATGCGCTCCGTCCATTTTGATGGAGCCAAACTTTGCCAAAGAGTGAAGTGAGTCAAGATGGTCGACTCCTCTGACTGTGTGTGTTTAGAACGAGGGAAAAAGTCGCTCTGAGTGGAGTTAATTCTCACACACATGGAAAATGACACATGTTGGTGTGTGTAATTGTGCATCTCTTTCTATTTTTATTTAAAGGTTTATTTCAGTCCAAATGAACAAATCCAAATGTAATTTCCACCCTGGAAATGCAGAAGTGCTGTGGCTCTGGCCCTGGACCTGACAGGAGCTGTTTCCAGGACTGGACCAGGAAAGTCATGGAGCCACTGCACTTTTTTTGTTTTTAGGGCAATAAGGAGATTTTTAATTTACTTACAGACTTGAGATTTTGCATTTTTGTAGCTCAGGCCCTAAATTAAGCATTTTTATGTCCAAAAAGTTGTTTCTACATGTTTGCTGTGGGTTTTGTATAAAAGAGTGAATTTTATTTTCTGTTTTTTTTTCATCTCTATTTCTGGTCCTGTAGCTTTTCTCACAGCCTCATGACACAACTACAGCAGCAGATTGTGAAATAACAGGTTGGACTGAACAAAAGGAGGTAGAACACTTCATTAGGGGTAAAAGGGGCAGTTTTAAAAGCAAAATTAAGAACAAAATCCAGGCGAGAAGAAATGTACTAAAACTACCCTCAGGTCTGCAGGGGTTAAACACAAACAAAATTTAGGCACAAAAGTAAAAGACGCACGAGGAAAAGTCGAGTTAAAAGTAATAAAGGCTTTTAAACTCTACGATTATCATTATCCACGTATTAGTTTGGGCTCAAAATGACACATTTACAGTGGAAATCAGCATTTAATCGATCACGTTTCTCTTACTCAGCATATTGGTATAAGTCAGAATTCCTTTCGTGAGCTGTGCCCTACGATAACCTCTCGGGACAAAGTGTACGAATTCTCACAGCGGCGAATTCCCTGATATCAGACGTAATAAAATCATTAGTTTTGGCTGCAGATAAGCGCGTGAACAGCAGGATGTGGGTCAGTGACGCAGGAGGACGTGCACTCGGCCTGGTTCTTCCCACAGATTAGATAAACTCTGCAGGTCTGAATGAGTTGCAACACCGACAGCAAAAGAATGTCGTGCACTGAGAGTGGTGCATGGGGCCACCCTGTGATGTCATCGTGTGGCGAAACAGGAAGCGCTCCACTGCGTTCTTAAACTCCGCGTGTCTTCACGAGAATCATCAGGCCTGTGTCAGACTTTTGCTGGGTTATGTACAGATGTGTTATCGCCGTGTGGATGTTGGAGGTTATTTAAAAATCCTAATTTACACTTTAATGGTGGAGGAGGACAAGTAGGGTAAATTCAGGTTGAGTGGGACATCAGGTTGAGTGGGACACTTAAGATTATCAGTCATTTAAAGGGTTAATTTTTTTTGGCCAATCACAGCTGTTGTTACTGGGTTATAGCTTAATGTCCAGTGGACATGAAACAAGCATTTTGATTGGTCTGACATTAAAGGGGCGGTCCTTTTGTTATTATTTGAAATGTGAGACCCCTGAAACCTCATGGTAAGACACTGTACATTTCTATATGTGTTTCAAACTACTAAGGTTGATAGCTCTGTCCTTTATGATGTAACAATACATGTTTTGGCTTTTGATGCACCATAGTGTCAGTGTGCTTACAAATTACTATGAATTTGAGTGAAACTGAATGTAATATTTATGAAAATTACAATTTTAGCACTGTCCCACTCAACCTGACAGGGTTAGATAGAGTGGGACAGGGTGTTTCAGGTTGAGTGGGACAGTGCTACTCTTCATGTTAGTATGTACAAAGAGCAAATTTCCCCCAAAATATGAAAACTATGACATTTATTAATAAATATAACAACATTTTTGTGAGTCTTTATTGTGGTGAGTAAAGAATAATGGGCCTAAATGTGAAATTTACAGAATTTACAGTAAGGGACATCAATCAAAATAGTTAAGAGAAGAGACAGGCTGTCAGAGAGAGGAGAGGAGAAGAGAAAGAAGAGAGGGAAAAAGCATTCTAGGAAGGGAAGGAAGTTAAATCAATGGAAAGAAGACAGGATGGCAGGGGCAATTGATGAGTACAACAGGCAGGTGGCTGAGGAAAAGAACCAATGCTGAGGTTCCTAGCAAGGGCATGGAATGTCCCAAAAAAAAAGCCCCAAAATGTGCGTCAGAAAAAGGTCGCACCCCTCTTTTGCAGAGAGTACAGGAAAGTGGCTCCTGTACTGTCTGCAAGGGGGTGTATGGAGATGCAGGGGACCAGAAAGCAATGGAGGAATGGGTGGCCTGCTGTAAATGTGTGAGGTGGTTTCATGAATCATGCGCTGAAATGGATGGAGTGCTTGATGATGATGAATTTTTGTGCCGTGAATGTGTGTGAGTGTTTGACTTTGTGTGTGTGTGTGTGTGTGTGTGTGTGTGAGCGTGCGTGTGCGTGCGTGCGTGTGTGTGTGTGTGTGTGTGTGCGTGCGTGCGTGCGGGGGGTGTGGGGGGGGGGGTTAATATTATGTTCCTTGTTTTATGTTCGCAGTATTTGTGTTAATGTTTGTTCTTTTTTTCATATTGTTAACCATTTGTTCTGGTTTACATCCCTCAATGAATTGTGTGTGTGTGTGCATTTGTGTTAATGTTTGTTGTTTTTTCAATTGTTCTGGTTTACACTCCGTTTACGTTCTTATTTCAGAGCCCTCAATATAAATTTGCTGTTTGTTTGTTAAATGTTTGTTTGACCACAGTTTCTTGTTAATAAATGTTCTTGTGATTTAAACATGAAGAAATGCATGTCTCCTTGATATGTAGTCATCACATACAGTAGGCCTACTGTCCCACTTAACCTAACAAAGTGTCCCACTCAACCTGAATAATTCAGATTCGCTGAAGGGTTGGCTGCTTGTGTTTAAAGATGTGTCAGATTCTTAAACAATTATTAACTAAATTAATTTACCAATAGATATCTTCATTACAACCTATTTGAAGAAGATATACACTCATTTGAATCATTGTTATGGATTATGGTAGTGTAATCAGCATTTTATTAAAAAGTGTCCCACTTTACCTGAATTTACCCTACCTGGGGGTGAACTTGGACAATAAACTGGACTGGAGCAGGAACGTGGACGCTGTTTACAAGAAGGGCCAGAGCCGCCTCTATTTCCTGAGGAGGCTGAGGTCCTTTGACATCTGCAGGACGATGCTCAGGATGTTCTGAGTCTATGGAGGCCAGTGCATCATGTACGCTGTAGTCTGCTGGGGCAGCAGTCTGTGCCTGAGGGACACTAATAGACTCGAGAAGATCATTAGGAAGGCTGGACATGTTGTGGGGGAGGAGCTGGACTCTCTGGCGGTGGTGTTGGACAGGAGAATACTGGACAAAATCTGGACTATTCTGGACTCTCCCTCCCACCCCCTCCACAAGGTGCTGGCCAATCAGAGGAGCTCTTTCAGCCATAGACTGCGGCTGCCGCTGCTCCACTGAGAGACACAGGAAATCTGTCCTGTCGCCATCAAACTGTTGAACGCTGCACTTTAACTCACTTTAACTCACAAACTACTCAATCCTTTTCATCCTATTCCCGGCTCACACATGTATATAGTCATAAATAGGTCAATGATGTAAATAATTTCCCAGAGAGAGCTATTTTATCTTTTATTTTATCTTTTATTTTTTATCTTATTGTATTTATCTTATTTTGTAACTTGTTCGATGTACATGCTCTTGGTCGGTTGCATCTGTAACGAAGAAAATTTCCCCTCGGGGATGAATAAAAGTAATTCTGATTCTGATTCTGATTCTGAATAATAATTATGATAAAGCAAAGTCTGGGACTGTTTATTTGTCATGTGCAGGTTCAACACGAGGTCGACTCGCTCAGATATTCAAGAAGTCTTAATAACTGCAATAAATATCCAAGAGAAAAAAGAATATAGTAAAAAATAGAATAGAATATAACAAAATACAGATATAATAAAATGTAATAAAATCTATTAAAATACAAAGGTGCAGGTAGGATTAAATAAGATGAGTTCCGTATTGCACATGATGGTTTTGCACGTGGGTTGTGGAGCAGGTTATTGCACAGGTAACAGTGACATACATTAGTGGTAAAAGGCCTATCAAAAAATAAGAAAAAAATATAAATTTTGAGGTAAAAATGCCGTATTTTAAGTGAAATTATTGGCCAGTAAATAGTAAATAGTAAATTTTCACGTACGAAGTTTTTTAAATTCAAGTGTTTATGGCAAGATTTTTCATTTTGAGCATATTTATCCTTGATTTAAGTCATTACTTCTTATTACTGCTTATTTCTAGTATAGAACATGTCTTATATTAGGCTATTATATCTTAAACAGACACTAGTTTTAAGTAAACTTTCTTTCGAGCAGTCACAATATCCACACATTTGATCAAATACAACTTCTTTACAATACGTTTTTGTCATTCTCAGAGTCTGGACCGGCTGCACTCATTCATGACCGATCAAAAAGAGGCATTTTAGGTTTAAGCCTGATTAAATAACACCAAATTACAGCATATACAACATTTTTGGAGTCACGTTTACGGAGTTTAAAATCACAGTGTTACACGTGGTTCCTAAATATAATGCACCCACACGAGTATCTTTGCACGGCTCATCATTTTGATCTTATTTAAATCATTTCCTTTCATAGTCGTGTCACTCTGCAGCAGCATGTGTCCCAAGTCCACCACGTGTTTTGCTGTTTCGTTTGCTCTCGTTTGTAAAACTCGTACTCTGTCCTGTCCGCTCGTGTCGGGTTCGTTGGTGCGTTCGTTCGTTTGCGGAGTCGCGTCGTCGGGAGTCCCCCTCGTATCGATCCCCCGGGCGTCACTGTGGCCCTGGTCCAGACCCGGGTTTATCTGGGGCCACAGTCGTCGCCCTGGACCCGGGGGGACATCAGAGGGACGCACGGGGGGGAAGAGATAGAGCGTGACGCTGATAACGCATGAAAGAACGAGGCAGAGTTTCACAATCTCATTCATCGATAAGAGACGTGGACATTTAACCCTGGACAGCGGCTGCGATCGCTCCTGATCCTGACGACACCACGAGGTTTAGTTTAACCTAAAGTTACACCAGTGCAGAATTTAAGATGCAACAAAACCCAAGGCACTCACTGGTTAAAATAAAACGCCTTTGTTAATTTACGGCATGTTTTAACAGACAACATACAAAGTCCTGACCTATGGCTTTCCTCAGGGGACAAACATGTGAGTTTAAGCTGAACTCTGACCCGTCTGAAGCTAAAGTCGTTTCTAGAGGAGGTGAATTCTGTCAGAAGCCAAAAAACGGCACAGATCAGTGTTTCCTCGGTGGAGATCTCACTGTGGCAGTGAGTCTGTCAAGGCAACAAACTAGTGCAGTGATGGGGCAAGTTCTGAACTAGTGTAGTGATGGGGCAAGTTCTGAACTAGTGTAGTGATGGGGGCAAGTTCTGAACTAGTGCAGTGATGGGGCAAGTTCTGAACTAGTGCAGTGATGGGGGCAAGTTCTGAACTAGTGCAGTGATGGGGGCAAGTTCTGAACTAGTGTAGTGATGGGGCAAGTTCTGAACTAGTGCAGTGATGGGGGCAAGTTCTGAACTAGTGTAGTGATGGGGCAAGTTCTGAACTAGTGCAGTGATGGGGGCAAGTTCTGAACTAGTGTAGTGATGGGGCAAGTTCTGAACTAGTGTAGTGATGGGGCAAGTTCTGAACTAGTGCAGTGATGGGGGCAAGTTCTGAACTAGTGTAGTGATGGGGGCAAGTTCTGAACTAGTGTAGTGATGGGGCAAGTTCTGAACTAGTGTAGTGATGGGGGCAAGTTCTGAACTAGTGTAGTGATGGGGGCAAGTTCTGAACTAGTGTAGTGATGGGGCAAGTTCTGAACTAGTGTAGTGATGGGGCAAGTTCTGAACTAGTGTAGTGATGGGGCAAGTTCTGAACTAGTGCAGTGATGGGGGCAAGTTCTGAACTAGTGCAGTGATGGGGCAAGTTCTGAACTAGTGCAGTGATGGGGGCAAGTTCTGAACTAGTGTAGTGATGGGGGCAAGTTCTGAACTTCCACGTAAAACGACAATTTGCTTCACACTGAAGACGCTTAACTCCACTTTAACCCATCTGACAACAGCCACGAGTCTAACAAACCAAACGCTCTGCCTGGTTCACTCATTAGTGTCTGGAAACGTTAGAAAACAACTTTATAAGCACCTCACACTTCCCTCTGCTGATTTCCCACTGCACAGGCCAAAGCCCAAAAGACTCAATGGCTGAAGTCGTTTCTAATCCCGTTTATTTTTTGAAAACGAAAAAAAAAACCACATTCCTGAACTATTTTCTTTCAACACCTTTCAGTTTCTCTTCTTCTTCTCCGTCAGTAGTCGATCTTCACTTGTTGCTTCTGGAGTCGACAGTCGAGTCTTTTGGGCTTTGGCCTGTGCAGTGGGAAATCAACAACAAGATACAAAAAGATAGAAAGCAAAATACAAAACCGTACACTACAGCACTACGAACCTGGTGCGATGTGCGGTCGTTTCATTAGTGACTGTATTTTTACGTAAATGAGCGGCTTTTCAAAGGTTCATTGTCATAAACATCGCCAGTTTCCCTGATAAATGTTTTTTTACATTCCGTCCCAAGAGTTAATGAATTCCACTTTAATCAACAGAAATTATAAGATGAACTTTGTGATGGGCAGGGCTCTACGCTCACTTTATTTTTCAGGAGCCCATGTGCCTTTCAGTGCAAAGTATGAAATTTTAAAAAAGAACTTTAGTTATTTTCTATTGTTTGACTGGATCAAACAAACAAAAGAATGAATCCTCCTGAGGACGAGAAGTGTATTTATGATTTGTTTGCTGTTGCTCGTTGACCCTGGAGTCTGTTGATCCGTATGACACTTCCACAGATCCCCTCAGTCTCCGCCCACTCGCTGCTCTGGACCAATCAGAGCGCAGCGCCGCAGTGATGTCACCGCGTCCCTGCGAGGACTCAGCTGTTTCGTGTTGACTTTACTGTAACTCTGACCTTTATCTGCGCTTTGTAAAGTGCAGTGATGTAATGAAAAGTACGAGTCCAGATGACGACAAAAGACCAACAAATGAAGCACCGTTCAGAGGTCGGAGGAGTTACGCTTTAGAACGAAACAAAAGTCGAACAGAGCGACAAAAAGCCACGACCCAGAGGTTTGAGTACAGATGTTTTCACACTCGGTCCTTTAATGAACCGAACTCAGTCGTCACCAAAAAATGAAGAACAGAAGTGAACAGAAAAAGAACTTGGTTACAAAGACGACCGGGTCTAAACCAGGTCTAAACCAGGTCTAAACCAGGGCTAAACCAGGTCTAAACCAGGTCTAAACCAGGGCTAAACAAGGTACAAACAAGGTATAAAACCAGGACTAAAACAGGATTTAATCAGGACCCTCCTGAGAAAGGTCTCAGTACGGTTGGTTTCAGAGGGTCCGGGGATGGTTCAGAGGGTCTGGGTTCAGTTCAGAGGATCTGGTTTGATTCAGAGGGTCCAGGAACAGTTCAGAGGATCTGGGGACGGTTCAGAGGGTCCAGGAACAGTTCAGAGGATCTGGGGACGGTTCAGAGGGTCCGGGGACGGTTCAGAGGATCCGGGGATGGTTCAGAGGGTCCGGGGACGGTTCAGAGGGTCTGGATTTGGTTCAGAGGGTCTGGGGACGGTTCAGAGGGTCTGGGGATAGTTCAGAGGATCCGGGGACGGTTCAGAGGGTCTGGGGACGGTTCAGAGGGTCTGGGGACGGTTCAGAGGGTCCGGGGACGGTTCAGAGGGTCTGGATTTGGTTCAGAGGGTCTGGGGACGGTTCAGAGGGTCTGGGGATGGTTCAGAGGATCCGGGGACGGTTCAGAGGGTCTGGGGATGGTTCAGAGGATCCGGGGACGGTTCAGAGGGTCCGGGGACGGTTCAGAGGGTCTGGATTTGGTTCAGAGGGTCTGGGGACGGTTCAGAGGGTCTGGGGATGGTTCAGAGGGTCTGGGGATGGTTCAGAGGATCCGGGGACGGTTCAGAGGGTCTGGGGACGGTTCAGAGGGTCTGGGGACGGTTCAGAGGGTCCAGGGACGGTTCAGAGGGTCTGGATTTGGTTCAGAGGGTCTGGATTTGGTTCAGAGGGTCTGGATTTGGTTCAGAGGGTCTGGGTTCGGTTGGAGTGTCACATATGCACAAAAAATACTGAGCCATCAGTTTTGAGTTTGTTTCAATGGCTAAAATGAACCAAGTGTGAAAAAATAAAAGTTTTTCAACATATTTTTGTTCATGAAAACCCTTTAATTGAAGTAAATATTGGTAAATAAGTTTAAAGTCAGTCTAAAACTCCACATACAAAGCAGTAAAGCAGGAAATGGACTTTTCTTTAGTTCATAAGTTACTTCGAGCTCCTTTGACCTCCTCCTTTCCAAATCATTAGGGACGTACAATAACAGAAACCTGGTGATCTGGGGCCTGTTCCAGAAAGCGGGTTATGTGAAAACTCTGAGTAAGTTAACCCTGAGTTGAGGGAAAGTCTGGGTTTTCTGTTCCAGAAAGCGAGGTAACTGAAACACTGAGTCAGTCACCGCGGTAACAGACTCTGTGAACATAACCTGCTCGGGGGCAGGTTTACTTGAAATAACCCTGAGTTTTTCCGCTCCTCTCGCATGAAAATCGCTTTGACACAACATGGCTTGTCCATTCCTCCCAAACCCAATAGACACAGAAGCACAAATTATTCGAAACGCTTTGCGCCGCGAGAGAATCTTTCGGCCCAGGCTGGATATTCTGTCATTTCCAGATGAATATCTGTTTGAGCGCTACCGCTTTTCATCAAACGGTATCTATCATTTATCTTGAAAGTCTCCTCCGGCCTCATATTACAAACTTCACCCACCGCGGACGTGCGCTCACTTCCCTTCAAATCCTGTGCATCGCGCTACGTTTTAATGCAAACGGGAGTTTTCTGTACAATACTGGTGATGCGGAGCAACTATGGCAAGGCCACAGTTTGCAGAGCGGTGAGGAAAGTGACCCTGGCACTGAAACGCCTGTTGCCGGTGATGGTGGTGTTCCCCGGACACAAACCCACCCGCAACATCAAGGAGGAATTCCACAGGATTGCAGGTAATTGGTCATTTAATTAATTTTTTTGGTTATTTTTTTACATTCTGCTGCTACCTCAGTCAGTCAGATTAGTTAACTTAATTAAATGTAATTTTGCAGGGCTTCCTAATATAATAGGTGCATAGATGGGACCCACATTCCCATCACTGCACCTACAGAGAATGAGGCGGATTATGTTAACAGAAAATCTTTTCACAGCATCAATGTCCAGGTATATGATCTATAATCTTAAAAAATATGTAGGCTCTATGAAAATGTAGGTTACAGTACAATACAACTAACTCATGTCATTCTCTGCACTGTGAAGATCATATCCGATGACACCTACATTATTACAAATGTAGAAGCCAAGTGGCCTGGCTCTGTCCATGGTTCTCGGATCTACAGGGAGTCTAGTCTGAGCAACAGACTTGCACGTGGTGAGGAAGCTGAAGCTTTGTACAAATGTTCTTTGTCTCTTTTTAAATGCACTCAAATGTGTCCTCTATAATTACAGGGGAGTTTAACGGCGACCTATTAGGGGATCGAGGCTACCCATGCCAGCCCACTCTGTTGACCCCTTACCCTGACCCTGAGCCTGGGCCCAACAGCGTTTTAATGTGGCCCACTGCAGGACTAGAGCCCGGGTTGAGATGAGGTTCCAGTGCCTGCACAAGCTCAGGGTCACTCCAGAGGGCATGTGACATCACTGTGGCCTGTGTTGTTCTCCATAATATTGCAGTTATTAGGGGAGAGCAACACCCTGCTGTACAAATCAGTGACCCAGAGGATGACCACCCCATCCACCCTGAAGAGGTCCGGGATGGAAGAGCTGTGAGAGACCTCATTTGTAGGAACTACTTTTGAAAATAAAACACATATTCAAATGTGATTTGGTTCATCTTTATTCCCTACAGTACAAAAGCAACAGGATTTATAATAGTTCCAATTATTAACATATTCCTCCATTTCACCAATGCACCACCTCAACTGTTCCAGTAACTGAATTTCCAGATCTGCCTTCCTTATCTGCAGATCTAGATAGGTAATTTCCTTTTCTGTTTTTTTTTTTATTTTCTTTATCAGGTGCAGTCTGTACAACTCTTTGGCTGGTAACTGTGAAACATATGCACAACATTTAAGTTCTGCAGTTCTACATACAGATTTCACAGGAAAATCTCACTGTATGAAGCTGTGCGGCTGAACTTGATGGAGCTGCTCATGATGCCCAGCCATGTCCTGTTGAAAGACAAAAATGTACTTAGTCGTTTGTCCACTCATCACTTCAGTGTACATGAAACTATATTTCACTCAACAGTGTAAAGAAATGTGAATGGGCCTCATGGCTCTGCAGTAACTTCACATCATATTAACACATACTTCAGTTGGCCCCTCTGGATCTATCCCTGAGGCAGCAGCCAGCGTCTCCTCCTCATCATCATCATCAGCCTCCTCCTCCTGTGATAGAGAGAGAGAGACTGTTTCAGTACTTTCAACTACCACCTGAGGCAGGATCTGAGTATGGAATAGTTCCAGCTGCAGGGTGTTGTATTGGGTGGGGAGGCTGCACCAGGCAGAGGACACCATCCTCAACTGTTGGGTGAATAAAATAGGATATATCTATTGGTCTTATTTTATTTGATTAAATGCAGACAGAAGTGTATACTTGCATCTGATGTAGGCACTTGTGTCCATGGGGGTGCTGGGCTCAGAAGAGCTTCCCCCAGGGCCCTCAGCCACTGGCCGGGGAGCGTTTTGGCTGAGGGCCTCACCTCAGCCTCGGTCAAACTGGGTGGAGGTGGCCCTCCACCTGTCTTTTTGGCCTCTGCCTTCTTTCTGTTGGCTGAGCAGAACTCAGGTGATTTTTTTGTCATGTGCACAGTCACATTTCAAATGCAGCCTATTAAACTATAAATGTAGAGGCTAAACAAATAAAGTTTTCATTTACTTTAAGTGGGAGGTCATGTTTAAACAGCATTTTGTTAATAATTAGCATTACTATTTGAAGTAGCCACTGAATTAACATTTACTTTAACAACCTAAGGCATTTAAAAAACATGCCTTACCACTTTGTACGATATTTTTATATTTCATTTTTAGCTGCTTCCAAGTTCTTCTCTCCCCTGTTGGATTGCACCTAAACGAAAATCTGATTTTATTCCTATTTAACTCAGCAAAGAAGCGATGATCTTACAGTTGAATGTGAACTTAATTAAACAATTCAAACTCACGCATTGACTCGGGCTGCAATTTCTTCCCACGCGCCTCTCTCTCCTTTGCCGCTGCAGCGGTGTTTGATTTACGCCGGAAAATATGTTCTTTCTCCGCGTAGCCTCCATGAGGACCTCGAGCTCCAGCTGAAGTAGGTGGATCGCTTTTTCGTAGTTGTCATGGTGACGCTCCTGGTTTCGGGGATCCATTGACTGTGGCTTTTTATAGTAGTCGTGCACGCGCGTAACTCGAGGTAAACCTACTCAGAGTTGATTTACCTCATTCATATCACCTGTTCTGGAACCGAAAACTCAGGGTTTCCCGTCTCAGGGTAAGTCAACCCAGAGCTCATGGATAAACTCAGAGTATGTTTGAACCCGCTTTCTGGAACAGGCCCCTGGTCAAAGGTCTCACAGTATCTGAAATCCCAAGTGTCTTTGCTTAAATGAACAGTTCTGATGCAGAAATACCTGAAAAAAACAGAGGGAACTACATAGACCATGATCCTTTGCTCCGTTTCACTGCAGACGACATGACGAAATAACTGTTCTAAGCACTTTTTTTGGTGCGTTGTGTTTGGTTTTGCTGTGGGGTTTGTGTTCGTTCTCTTACATAACCACGGCGACAAACTGTCCCCGTCTGAAAAGCTGCACAGTGTCCCTTTAACGTTCGGCCTCATATTATACTGTACGGAAAAACCTTTGAACACGTTTAACTCCACGAATCATTGACCAAACATGTTTTTCACACCGGCGATAATGAGCTCATTTACTCTGTTGTTTTTCACGGCTCTGGGACATTCCTGTGTAATCTATAAATGAACTTTGAGCAGTTATTAATCTTGTTTTTCAGGAGTTTATGACTGTTTTGACGAGTATAATGTTTAGTGAGCAGGTTCAAAACACCTGAAGTGGTTTTATTTGTCATTCGTGCCTGTTTCAGTATTTCAGATCTTCAGGTGGAGCAGGTCCAGGATCTCGGGGAGGACGGAGCGTGAGGTCAGCAGGTGGAGCAGGGCAGCGTCGGCAGTGATGTGGTCGCTGTAATCGGACCAAACACACACACACACACAGACACACACACACACACAGGCCTTAAAACACACACACACACACACGCAAACACACACACACACACACGCAAACACACACACACACATACACACACA